>CM062845.1:19335034-19537126 GCA_031772225.1 Eubasilissa splendida | reverse complement strand
AGTGAATAGTGGTAGGGTAATTTTTAATAATCAAATAAATTTAACCATTAGTCCCACATTAGGTATGTTTCCTTTAAAATCAATTTAATATCTATCAACACTGTACATTCCCCTCCCTTAATGTTCCGTCTAACTGTTCATATATGTAGTCTGTCTCCTTTCACATGTAATATTATATTCCATCTCCCTCTTTATGTATATATAAAAGTGCACTATTTTTGTATTTATTATTAGTTTTAAATACGCCCTGACGAAGCTTGAGCTAAGCAAAACCGGTTGGTGTGTAATAAAATTCGTGGTTTCATACAAAGTGATTGTGTTTTATTTAACCGAATTTATTTTAATTTCCTATATTATGATAGAATACGGCGGCACGGTATATAAACCGTTCGCAACTAGCAAAATTATCATTTTTTTAATTGAAATAAAATATTTAGAGGATTTTTTTACCCATCCAATTCATGTATCTGTTTATAACAATGAGGTAGTTAGAAAAAGTGTCAAAGCTAATAGCGCCGATGTACTTGAAGAGTATTCAGTATAGCGTAGACTCGTAAGGGCCGGTTGTGTGATCAGTAGTCACTTTTTACTAACGCCCGTGGATTAAAATCGTTTGCGAGTTTTTCGAACGTCAAATTAACTATTGTCAAAGCATAGATGAGATGTCTACAGGTGTGGCAAATAATCATGAAATATACTTTATATATATATATTAATGTATACTAATGCATATTAAATAATGAGATTATCATCGGACAAACTCTCATCACTAATATAGCGGTATATTGAATGATTAATTATTGTATACTGCAACTTTCAAACTTTTGGAACAGCTGTGAAGAGCCCGCCATGTTTAACCATCGATTCTCGTTTTTACTATCGGATATCGGAAAGTAAAATGAGTTTACTACACGAAGAACAACTTGTTTTCGCTAAAAAAAATATATTTGGTAACTTTTTTAACTATAGTAAAAAGTTACTACCGATCACACTATCGACCCTGAGGATTTGGAAAAAAAATGCCGCAGGAATTCTCAGCCGAGTCGCGGATCCGCTGCGGTTCTGACAAAATAAAGGAATAAATATTAAAAAAACCTTTGATGCCCTCAAATTAAAATCACAAGGATGTTCCCGCTATCCAAGGATTCCGAAACCGGTCCAGTATTATTATATTGCGGTGAGCCACGTTTTCCTCGTATAAAAAATATCTTTTCGTGCATAATTATTTTGTAGTATGTTCGCGAGCGTCTGCACAAAATATTATATAGTATCAAGTGACTTAAGGTGATTACTTTGTGGTTGTCTTTTAAAAAAATATATAGTGCCAACTACGTAAATACTCAACGAGACAAGTGTACGTGAGATAAGATGAGCGCAACAACTCTAAGAGCCAAGGGTAAACTCATTTTACTTTCCGATAGTAAAAAACGAGAATCGATAGTTAAATATGGCGGACTTTTCACAGCTGTTCCAAAAGTCATCTGACACATTGATACTTTGAAAGTTGCCGTATACGACAATTGATCATTCAATATTCCGATATTTTAGTGATGAGAGTTCGTCCGATGGTGATCTAGTTGTTTAATATACATTAGCACATAATACGAAAAAAAATCATATCCAATTTTGAACGCTTAGGCGATAACATCCATAGATAATGCATAAAATAAAGCATATTTCATTATTATTATAGACATCTCCATCTGTGCTTTGTATCAACAACACGCAGATAATTTTTACTGCGGGCGTTAGTAAAAAGTTACTGCTGATCACACAACCGGCCCTGAGGAGTGTTTCTAGACCTTGGGCGTTCCCAACCCCGACAACGGAATCTGAACTGGTCCTAAAGTTTGACCTAACCCACATTACCAAAATGCAGCAACCAATCTACGAACGATTATGGTTGAGCATTGTTTGTGCGTGTGTGTTCTTGATATACATATTCTTTTGAAATAACATCGAGTAACTTTTCTCGTATTAACCTTTACCATGCCATGATATAAAATACCCGAACGCAGCCATGCTGTCAACTCGTGTTACCGTAAATAACTGTTAGAAAAAATGCTTTTATTAGGTTAAATGGCTTGAATGGCACGAATTTACTCTAAATATTGTGCATTCAATTTTGAAAAAATGATTAATACCATAATTTAGAGCATTAATTAAGTCATATACAATGTGTCCTTCCTTCTTATCTCTCTTCATTTAATTAGTGAGAAAGAGACAATTATATTTGTACGTTTGTTGTGTGATCTCTGTTTTTCATATTACAAATGGTATTTTTACCAACGTATTTATTTTACAACACATTGAATGGAAAAAATAATTGTTTTTGTACAATTCTCTTTTCATAATTGGTTTTTCACCAGTCGTTCCCAAGCGCTAATATTTTCTTTAGGATTGTTTAAAATATGAATTTTATGTTGCATGTATTTACCGATATATGACAGGTTTAATTATGATGGTAGACCTGTATCACTGCATGCTTTGGGAAGGGTTCTGATCAATAAATAAATAAAAATTCAATGAATGTCTTAATAACAAATAATACCTATGAATGGAAGATTGTACGTTTTATTGTTAAATATATCAATATTACGACGAGATAGCATTGCAGGTACAGACGTAAGTACAATAATTTTTTTTTTATAGATTTATGACACTGTTGTCTCACTGATAAATCATGATAAATGTATGCTATATAATGATTGATCTCTGTCTTTCATATCACAAATTGTATTTTTACCAACGTTTTAATTTTACAACGTATTGAATGGAAAAAATAATTGTTTTTGTACGATTCCCTTTTCATAATTGGTATTTCACTAGTCATTCCTAAGCGCTAATATTTTCTTCAGGATTATCTAAAATATGAATTTTATGTTGCATATTACAAGTTTAATTTTGATGGTAGACCTGTGTCACTGCATGGTTTGGGAAGGGTTAATAAAACATTGCTCTATTACTATTTAGTACATTTTGATGATAATATCATATATAATATAATAATTAGCATGGTTTGCTCCAGTCCATTTCGAGTCCTGATGACTGCAGTTATCAATCATCGTTATGATCGAACACTAATCACACAATCACGGCTTATCCCCATCACTAGTTAATAACTAAATCAATTAAATCAGCAGCAAATATAAATCTATACAAAAAAGAGGCCATAAAATGGCTTAAAGATCTTCAATATAAAAAAATATAACACAATTTCAATAATCAGTGGATATATATATATATTTTAACATTTGTTTCTTCTCTATGAGAGTAAGACTCGTGTATAGAGAAGGAGTATATTCGAGTTAATTAATGTTTCAGTTAGTCTGTGTACATATTTTTTTAACTTCAGTTACAAATTTATGATAGTCCGTAATTTTTCTAATTGTGATGGGGAGATTGTTAAAAAATTTGATACCTTGATAAATATATTGATTTTGAGTTGCGGTATATTTTAGTTTTGGGATATCAATTTGATCTCTATATCTTGTAGATCGGAATTCGTTTCTAAAATTTAATTGATTTTTAATTTTGAAAATTTGAATTATTGAATTTTTTTTGTATATGTCTACTATATTATATGACATTATTAAATTTCACATGGTACTATCATAGATCCTAATCATGTTTTCATATAAATGTCGATAGCCACCCCCATAATTAAAGATCTTTCTTATTTGGGTATGCATTACTCTATTGTTGCAGGTGGCCCAAAAGTCGCTACATCATTTAGAATTCGAATTAATTAATTTTTTTTATTTTTTTAATTTCAGATTATTAAAGCGTAATCCTTGGAAATTAAATATGAAGAGATTCACGATTGAGCAACGTGTTAATATAATCGAATTTTATCTAGATAATCAACGATCAATTATGCTAACGCAAAATTTTGTTTTGTTATTAAACATGCGATTTTGGGAGACAGAAAATCCAAGAATAGTCCACCAACGTAGTTCGCACCCCGTAAAAGTAACGGTTTGGTTTGGTATAAATGCGGAAAGCGTTCTTGGACCTTATTTCTTTGAAGATGAGGCAGAAAACGTACTAACCGTCTAACTAGAGAATTTCATGGGTCCTGCAGTCGAGGACACACCAGAGTGCTACTGCCCATACAGCTCATCCGACAATTGAACTCAACACAAATTTTTGGAAGAAGGTTAATTTCACGCTCACCTGATTTAACTGCTCCAGACATCTCTCTATGAGGGCGTTTGAAAGATAGAGTATACCCAGTGGCGTGCATTAGATAGACTTAGATTATGCTGCTAATATCGATGGGTATTATCATTAGAGTTTGTATTCACAAGCATGTTTTATGTAAGTATACCTGTACGAGTGTGTATTATTACCTATTATTATTCTTGGGAAGTTTTTAAACATATTAACTAAAGGAGTTAAAATATGTTATTATATAAAATAATACTACGGAATACCTTGCAATGCATACGGTCAAGTCCGCTTCAATGACACACTAGCGGCGTTTTGCAACACGTCTGTTAAAGCGAAGACGTGTATTCAGAACACCGCGCGGTGCAAGAGTTGTGTTTAGTTTGTACACATCTGGAACAGATTTTGTGAAAACAGACATGCGCAGCTTATTTGTCAATTTTAAATTCTTCTGCTGGTTATACGGTTCTAGTTAACACTGAGAACTGAATTATTTTCGTGTCGATCTACTTACTTAATACATAATATGTCAAATAAATATTTAATTTACATTTATTTCGCAAAGATTACACAGATGCGCAGCTTTTTTGATTGTATAGAGTGCACACATCTGAGTATACCGTAACAAATATTCAGCAATTGAAAGCCAACATCCGTGAAAAAATTGAAGAAATAATCTAAGTAACATTACGACAGGTGATGGTTCACGCCTTGGAAAGAGCGCGTCAGCGTGAAGAGCAAAATGGTGATTATTTAAAGAATGTAATTTTCAAAATTAAAAACTAAATAAAAATGTTGTTTTATTTTAAAATGGTATAGTGACTTTTGGGTCGCCCTGTTTAACTCGTGCATTTTATTTGTGTTCAAATCAATAGTTGTTGTTCTAAATAAATAAACAAAAATGCATCGAGTGTAAAACGTTATACAGATTGAAAAGATACGAATGCGCCAGACGAAAATTGCATGTTTTTTGTTGTTGTAAATACTTACCGTAGGTTATTATTTAGTGCCTTGAAAATCCATTCGAACTGATAAAATTATCACTCTAATGCCATTTCCGACTTTACGATAAGTGAACACTGTTGAAACAAAGACACATCATCTTGGGTTGAACATTTTTTACACAGTCCCCGGCCCACTTTATCAGCAAACGCTATTACGTATGGCGCCTTCGAAAATTCCTCACGCAAACAATAATGCCCACGAGGAAACATTCGGGGCCCGAGGGGGCCGGCCAGGAGACGAGACGTGGTGCATGATGCACGGTGCACGGTGCACGGTGCGTTTTGTTCTAAACATTCTAAATATTATATTCAGGCCTATTCTCAAAATTGCAATATTGAAATGAAGGTGATTGTTACACCAACCCTCAAAAATAGACAGTATGTAAATTAACGTCCGTGTTAATTTGAATGAGAGAGAGGGAGAGAGAGTGAGGGAGTGAGGGAGATAAACGTACCATAATCTGTCAAAACATCACGCAAACGACGTCTTTCCATTCTCGAGTTTCGACTAAAAATATAAGTTTTTGGTTAAAATAAGTACTAATACAGTATTCAAAGTTCACAGAGAAAGGTTTGTTCATAAATTACCTATTGATTTCCTCATCCGCAGCGTCGTAGTGAAGAATCACGGCCAATCGTGTTGCCATTTTTATGTTTTGACAGATTATGGTACGTTTATCTCCCTCACTCCCTCACTCTCTCTCCCTCTCTCTCATTCAAATATAACACGGACGTTAATTTACATACTGTCTATTTTTGAGGGTTGGTGTAACAATCACCTTCATTTCAATATTGCAATTTTGAGAATAGGCCTGATTATCTAAAGTTTCGAATTTCACACACTTTGAAATGCAACAAAAATATGTAAGTCATATAAAGCCGTCGAGCGCACATTCGGAGCAATTTTGCGCAGCACGTGGCCACAATGTGGGGACAAGATGACTAGGAATATTACTGGTCTGGCGAAAATGCCTCGAACGTCTGCAAGCCAGTTTTGACTCTCATTGAGATATTGAATTTTCGGCGGAATCTCACAAGCTACGGTGAGAAATGAAGTCGAATGAGACTACGACGATATGACGTCACATTCGTGACGTGACTTGCATTTGGTTCGGTCATAACATAAAGATTAATGTTATAGGAACTTGAGTCGTTGGTTCAATTTTAAAAGCGACCCGTGTGGGCATGTGAATCACGAAATATACAAGGTGGCCCAAAGAACATCTCGTAACACGCGAGTTATTTCAAAACATAATATAATTAATTATAATTCTTAATGTAATTTTTTTTGCACAATATTTAGCTAATCAGAAATCATAAAAACACCCCATATTGCATAATCTACTGGGCTGTTCGGTGGCCGCATGCCTGACTCGATGAAATTAACATTCTCACGACGAAGAAAGTTGATTGTATTTCTGGCTGTATGAGATGGAGCTCCGTCCTGCTGTAATGTCTATCTATAATTCAGGCTTTGTTTTGAAACTCTTTGATCATTTTCCTAGCACTCTAAAGTTTATCAATTCGCAAATTTTTTTTCAGAATACGGTCTTCTGCAGTGATTTTTGTCATTTTGGGGAACAATTTGAAAAAAACAAATATAAACAATTGGAAAATTAGTATTAGTATTAGTACTAGTAGTAGTACAGGTAAGTAAGTAAAATAGTAAATTATTTAAGCTATTGTTGATATAGTTAAACTCATTTTTATGTATTTATATCACATTTTACGAAATGTTTTAATTTTTTTTTGAGCCACCAGTACATGTGACAGAGCAATAAAAAATCACGAAAGATTACATATTTATTTTGATTAGGTAGGTGATTGAGATTCAGATTCAAGTAACAATAAATGAGTCTCTTATTATAGTATTATCTTTGTTTATTATTTTATAATACGTTAAATGAGTGCCTGCCCAGTATAATTAGAATGAGTAATGGAGTAAATATTTATATCGATTACGCTATAAATGTTACAAGGATATTAGATGCAAGTGCAGTGCTTAGAAGAAAAACATGCAATAACACACATCTAGTA
Organism: Eubasilissa splendida; assembly: GCA_031772225.1. Lineage (NCBI taxonomy): Eukaryota > Metazoa > Arthropoda > Insecta > Trichoptera > Phryganeidae > Eubasilissa > Eubasilissa splendida. The sequence continues at coordinate 19,529,915 of CM062845.1, read as the reverse complement.
TGGAAATAGTGCCTACATGTATAAATTATATTATAAACGGATTACGTGTTGTGTGTGTGGTGTGTGAATGCTACTTAAATGGTGTGTTATGGATTCATACATATTGATTAGATTTTATTATTATTTTTACTCGTTTAAAAAGATTGCCCGGTGGTATCGCAATTATTGTCATTGAAATGGAAGGGGAGAGGACTGGCACAATGTCAGCGGAACCGTCTTATCGCTGTCTGGGGGCGTTGTGGCGCCTCCGGTCAAGGGTAGTCGGAATAACCTCACTCAAGTGAAGCGCGTAACACGACCAAAAGGACACCATGACAAATAATTAAATAATACTAAATATTAGGAGAACACATTCTTATTGTGAAGTTGTAATTATTCGGAACAGGCGGTCTGCGCCTTAATATTAATTAGAAAGATATACATATCCGGTGACGCAGCAACAATAGTTTTCGATAAAATTGATTTTGTATGTATATCTTTCTAATTAATATTTATAATACTAAATATAACTAAGTTTTACTACAGCACAACGACTAAATATCGCGTATTTTTGAGCAGCGTTGAGGATATTCTTCAGTAAACCCTTTCTAGGACCGTGGGAATACGTATTCCCTGTAACTAAATATGCTTAAATTGTTCATTGGAAGGCATGATTTTCAATTAAAATTGTCGCGTACAACAACTTGACAAGAGCTAAATATACTGTTTTTTTTTTAGATATTGTTGGATTTTCTAACTTTATAAAGATTTAAACGATTGATTTACGTTCTTTGAACTTATTTAACTTATTTAACCAAAAAAATAAGATGTTTTAAAAAAGGAAATATATCTTCTCACAGATCAGTTTTTCGTAAATGTTATTTTTTTTGTATTAACAATATTATAATAAATTTATATGTATCTTTGCTTATATTATATATAGCGCCACACTTTTCTGTCCCGACGCACAATTCTCGCCTCATTCACATTCATACATCTTTCCATACAAGCTCGACGATTATTGAGGCATTCTAACAGGACCATCCTACAGTATCTGGTTTACCTGATCGTGTCAAGTCTTCCGCGGACGTCTTCTACTTCTGCGTGCCATCATATTGAATTGTCCCAAGAACATGAAACTATATATTAAAACTTGGATTCGTAATATGGGTAGAGCCAGTATCGGTGCACTCACCCAAACATATTGACTCATACCTATATTAATTATTGCTACAAAGTGAAACAAAAATTAAATCCACTTTAAAATTGTTCTTCGTATACACCTCTTATTTAGTAATAAATGTAATTCTATCTACTGCTTGAAATTCTAATTAATTGAACAATTGCTTGTGAACTATGCCCGTCTCGACACAGAATTTCTCTAGTGAGACGGGCACAGTCCAAACAGATTTTTACATTGAATTATATAGTTACAAATAAAATAAAATAAATAAAATCAACACTTGCGTCATATATCTTTCTTACCATTCTCTCTATATTCATACGTTCCGTATGATCAAACCATCTATGTGATCCTTTCTTAATCTTACTCACTACACTAAGAATGATATAAAATATTTAAAAATGTCAATATCCATTAAAAATAATTAGCCCTAGAAAGGGTTAAGTCATTTCAGATCACAACCGAATTGTACGTAATAAGATCATATTTTATTCGGATCCGGAATTTGAATTAAACGTCTGGTTACAGACATTGCTCACTCCATTGTTTTTAAATGTGTAGCCGAAAGGTGGGCGGCAGGTTGATCAGTCAGAATCGAATAATCTACGAAGGTTACGGCGGGCTTCACAAACGCAACAATCACTCTGCCCGGTGATGGTATTTTTCTCACGGAGGATTCCTACTCTGGCACGACTTCTGCCGGATTTACCATCTTCGCCGGAGCGAGCCGCACAAACCGGCCAAGGACCAAGGCCGCGCCTATCAGTTAACACGGACTCGGACGGTGTATTATATCATCATCAACTTCATCAATTCTCCCCATAACTGTCGTTTTATTCCATCACTCCCTACAGCGACGATAATTTCGCCTATCCATCAAAACTTCGGGCGCCCTAGAAGGTAATTTTTCGTTTTAACTATTCAAGTGCCATTCAAGGTAGATAGATACCATTCAAACGTGTTCTTTGTCCATCGGTTATCTGCGCGTCTTGAAATATGACACGCTCATTGCCGTTTACGATTTTTAGCGGCGACAAAGACTTCACCTTGGTTTACCACGCATTTCTTTATCTGTCTCTTCTTGTTTGCTAGCATACTTATTTCCATAATACGATTCTGAGTTAGATTTCAAAGTCAGTTCCTTATTTGTCTCTTTTAGTAATTCCCGGCACACTTGTCGCGTACACTATGCTGGAGCTTCTGAGCAAACTCAGTATTCGGAATCAGATTTCACCACCGCATGTAAAGATTGGAAAAATGCACTTGTAAAACTTATTTTAAGACTCGATTCAAATGACATTTAAAATTTATTTATGTGTTGCATGAAGATGTTTAAACAATTTTATTTTCGTGATGAATTCTCACCGTTGAAATTAATTGTCTATGTTTAAATTATACGACAACATACTTGTTTGTTACTTCCTCGGACTGGTTGCGGCGCGACGTATTGTTGTCTGGTTTTGTGGGCACCGGTGACACTGCACGGCTGTTAAATGATACATAAATATATATTTCAGCAAAACGAGAGCAGACTTTGAATTTGTCATATTGCGGAACATTGTTGACTATCACAATAAATAAGTAGGTACTTATATACTTTTAATTCTTTCATATTGAAATACTTTTAATTATTCGTATACGAAAGAAAAAAATGTACATTTTATAAAGAACTTGATAAACAAATGAATTAAAAACATTTTCTTGTGATTTTTTTCAATTTTTAAATATATTAATATTTTTAAGCACCGTGTAGAGGTCTATTGCCTCCGCAGCCGTCATTACCGCCGACGACCCCTGAACGCGCGTCATATTCACCGGTACCTAAAATCCCACAACTATATTCCATCTTTCACGCGCACCCTAGTTTAGCTTTGTACTATTTATTAATAAACGTTAGGTATATCCGTATTATGTATTATATAATATATCGCGCTTAAATACAGCTGCACATTATTACATGTTGTTGCAGATGAAACGGCGGTAACGTTAGAATACAGAACGCATAAGAATATTTTCTACAGCAGTTGATATTTCAAAGATGATCGTATTGAGAACACAATACAGGAATTCTAAATATCCTCGAGCTCATGCTCGTTCGAGGAATGTTGGCTCAGTGCGTGCGATGGGGTAATGACGAAGGGTATATAAACTTCGTGACGGACGAAGGGCTTTGAATTCGAGACATCTCGGAAGGAAAAAAAGAACATTTCTCACGAATCTCCGGATCGACGGCCGCAATACTGAGCTTTTTGGTCAGCACTAACTTGACCAGCTTTAAAAGATCATTCCTGACGAGCGAGTTCGACTAATGCAACATCTAGTTATGGTCAGATGATTTCTGTTGTCAATGGGAAACGTAACAAAGACCTAAGTGCATCTTTTAAATAAAATAAAAAATATTTTTATCTTTCATCCGATGACCTCAATACGAAATGCGTAAATATTTTAGCGTAATTTAAAAATATTCTGATTTTATTAGTTATCGTGCATTTACATTATTTTAGTCCTGGTACCGACACTGATGCCTGGAGCTGGCAGAAGAGGAACGAAAGTAGACTGAATGCAGCGGAAATGAAATCACTTAGGCGTATATGTGGCAAATCTATTTATGACAGAGTAAAGATGAAGAAACAAGGAAAGAATGTAACGCTGATGTTAGTAAAGTGAGTAAGATTAAGAGAGGATTACTTAGGTGGTTTGGTCACACGGAACGGACGAATGAGGAGAGAATGGTAAGAAAGATATATGACGCAAGTATGGCACCATAAATAGAGGACGTCCGCGGAATACTGGAGAATGGTTTTGTTAGAAGCCTCAACAATCGGCGAGCTTGTATGAGAAGATGTATGAACGTGGATGAGGCGAGAATTGTGTGTCAGGACATAAGAGTGTGGCGCTCTATCCTCTCTGCCTACCCCCGCGGGGAAACGCCGTGAGGATAAATAAGTAAGTAAGCGCTCCAATTCATTTTCATACATATATATTTCACACAGCTTATCTGAAAACATTCGGAAAACTAGTGATAATAAAGAACTATCAAATGCTACTAAAAAAAACACTTCAAAGTGAGCTCAAAAAGAAACACGTAATCATAAAACTTATTTATATCGCTAATGCTATCATTTTTATTATATAACATTATTGTAAACAATCATTTTGCTTTATGATTTCTATACAATCATCACCTAACACTTGACTCAAACAAAAAACATACTTTATTGCCTTTTCGTTAAAAAAAAAAACACGAGAACCATGTCGTCCCAAATACTACTAAAATACACACATGCATTTCGGATCAAATCAAATATGTAACTGCGACGTCATTGAAAAATCGAGTGAGATCATTTATCTGGGATTAACAATTGATGAAAATTTACGATGGGCTCCTCATATCGATCGAGTAAGCTCCAAAGTGAGAAAATTAATTTATATTTTCAAAATTTTACGCGGCTTCACTAATATTTCTTTATTAAAAATGGTCTACTATTCACTTTGTCAGAGTCTCATCAGTTACGCAATATGCGCATGGGGCGGTGCAGCTCTTGCTTCAATGGATTCTCTAATTAAGGCTCGGAGTAATCAACAAAAGACCATTTAGACATAACTCTGAAGCAATCTTTAAATCCTTCCAACTGTTTACCAGAGCAATCTAAAATTATTATTTTTTAAATTAACTTTATTTCCACGATCCGATCCAAAGGTAACTAGGAGCAAAGCCTTCAGTGCCAAAATTTAATATCAAATTCGCTCAACGAACTTTGCTCCGCGAATATTTAACAAATTGCCACTAGACCTTAAAGGGTCTAAAGTGATTAACGACTTCAAACCAAAAATAACAGAATGGTTGCTTGATGTGGGTAAAAAGCAAAATGAATCATACACATTTTTGTCTCCAACTATTGTATATTACAGACAATAATATTTTTATAACCTTTTTTCAATAATATTTTATAACTTCAGATTGTACTTACTCAACATTATACTTACTTACCTATAAACAATTACAACTTTTGAAAACTGTACGGGTAATTGCTTTAGAACAGATTATTTTTTCCTGTGTACTATTTATGCTACAAAAAATAAATAAATATAGTCCACTTCTCTATACAAGCATACGCTTTCAAGAGAAGCGTAGCACAAGAAAAAATATTTTACGTACCATGAATGTTGTATTATAATTTGAAAAAAAAATAAAATATTTCGTCTGTAAATAAATATTTGATACATATTTTAACTAACAGTTAAATACTTAAAAACTGTGAAATTTGAACTGAAAATCAATTATCTCTTTTAATATTTTTCGTAGGAGGGATAGATTTAGAATCTTGAATACAAAATCACAATGAATAATTAAAATAAGCGCGTTGATTATTTTGACATCGACCAGTTTCGAAATTGCATTTTCGCGAAGACAAATGTACACTTGTTCTAACGTACTACGTGAATTCCATTTACAGTTGATCATTTGAATATCTAAAAGGTTTTTTTAAAGTATAACACGTAAAGATAGATCTTAAGGCTTCACCAATTTGTAGTTTTAAATGTACCACTCCTATGTGTGGAGCAATAATTACATTAATTAGTATTATATTTACATATTATACATGGTGATCATCTTACATTAATTTCATGTAAAATATAGATACCACTGAAATAAAAGTCCATGTAAAAAAAAAGTAGAAATATAGCACCTTTTGTAACATGTTTATTATTATTATTAACCTTACTGATACTATACATAATAATTAAAACCTATTAATTCAACATGAACACGCGTGAAAATTCAAGGTTATCAAATCTCATTCGCGTATAAAAGTACGTCGGCAAATTATCACACAGATACAATGTTTTATTTAACCTATTAGCGGTAGATCGAATAAAAATACCCAACCGTGTAAAAAAAACAAAGAAAAACATTATTGCCATCGGTGCAAACGTACCTACTAAATATAAATAAAAACTTCAATATACAAGGTGAACAAAAAATGACACGAAACGAAAACAAGGCAACACCTGTCCGTACGGAGATTTTTTTTATTCACATCAAACCATAGGTAGGTAGGTTTCATTGTTTGAGAAACGTGACCGGCGCGCGGAGCTGCGGAGTCGCCCGGGCGAATTACACGGAGAGGTACCGTGAATATGGGTCTCGTGCAGAGATGATCGTATCTGAACGGCCTTGGGGTGGACCTGGTGGTAGTTTCCGATATCGCGCCTTAATCAGAGATACATTTATTCATTTTTTGCCCTTACACCCGCAACGCACTTGTAACAGTGCGCAGAAGGAGGAATGAAATTTTACTACATTTATTTGTGACATTTTAAAATGTCAACTGTTAGAAAACGTTTGCTTGGCTTTGTATTATGTGTAATTAGGTACTATGATGTATTATGTACTATATATTTTTTTAAATTTATTTAGAAATACAGTCTTTAAATAACGTTTTTATAAGATTTTCAAATATATATTATTTTTTATTACTTGTTACATTTCCGTGGGAGATAAAATCTCGTGCTTGGAGAGGGAGATCGTTTACAATTTTGAAATACATATAGATAATCTTACATCTTTTAGGGTATTATTAAAACAATTTTTAAAATATATATATTATATAGAAAAAAGTTACAATAAATTGAGAAAAAGTAAGAAATAAACATTGCAAAATACAATAAGTATGGATCTACACTATAGCTATAATGTAGATCACAACATTTTTAATACAATTTTGTAGGTAGGAACTGAATTTACAAATAAATTCTTTACCGCACCTACGCGGAAGGACATACATACCAACGTATTTTAATTTACAAAATTCGAATTCGTGAATTTCTAAAAAGTATCAAAATGCGAGTTAAACGTTTATGGCTACTGAATAAATTAAGTACGTAGTCACCGTGGTAACGAATATGACCATTATTTGGGGGAGGGGGGAGCGAGAGCTAAGATGTTTACACGTAAAAAATTCGAAAACACAATTTAATTAATTTAAATACCAAACTCGGAAGCGGCGCAGAACGGTTATCAGATTGGCCGATTAAATTGAAGATCAGATTTCAGTCCACTGCTAATATGATGAATAATTGCACATTTAACAAAAAAAAAATGATAATCTTTAACAAGACATAAATATGACGCTTCTGCGGTTGAGACACATTAAATTTTTTTACATTTTCTTGTTTCTTTATTCTCGCGCAGGTGGCAGTCATGTCGGATACTAATTTTAAAATTCTGTCATCCTAATATTGTATTAACATATTAATGTCATTTATTTTTTAGATTAAAGTGGAATCATAAAAATTGTCTCAATTTATTATTATGTTATATATATATAATTTTATATGGAGAAACCGGATTCTTTGCCAGCAGCTATTTATACGCAGTACTATGAAATCAAATACAAAGTGCCTTTTTTTTAAATGGCAACAAAATATATTACAATTTGTCTATAGACACAAAAATTACATTTTCTATTTCAAAGTTGTCTGACGAAGAATTCTATCTACATGGGTATCTTCTAGCACTTCTGAGTGATGAGTTAAACCGTTATTGTGATTGTGTAATTGCCACTCAATTGTAACTGAGATTTAACTGTTAGAGGTTTAGTTTCTAGTGTGCCGACGATTGCACGTTACACTAGAAACGATTGCTGTTAAAAATAACAGTTTAGCTTGTCACTGTATAATCTGGCTACATATTTTACATGTGCATCTGCTACTATTTGTGATTACTATAATCTAGCCAATCATTCTACAGGTGTATCTGATACTATCATCTGCAATTGTCTGGTTAAGTATTAGATTAGAGGGTAAAAAATTACTGTTAAAAAAAATATTTTGTTTCTGGGTTACAGGACGTCCGCCCGTTATTAGTGCACTTGATGCATTCAACATATTATTGCATCGTATTTTTAGATATTTCACGCGAACAATGCGGTACACCCGCGTGCATTCACGGTATAAACAGCTGATCACTGTCGTTGTTGTCAAGTTCACGTGTTGTCACTGCATCACGTGTATCCACGTGGTTACGGACGTGTATTTGATGATCTCGTGGAGAGATCTATAAAAGTTATACACAATGTGTAAAAAATTTTGCACTAAAAAAATCACAATATGCATGACAATTGGTGTACGTTCAGTTAAATTAGCCGATTAATAACTTATTGTAACTAATTAATTACAAATATGAATTAAATATATTAATTAGAAAGATATACATATAAAATCAATTTAATCTAAAAATATTATTGTTGCGCCACCGGGATTCGAACCTGGATCTCTTTCCTAACCGGGGAAGGTGCATTATCCAACTATGCTACAGCGACAATATTTTTAGCGACAATTTTCGAACCTATATGTTACCTTTTGATATTAATACATTTAATCTTTCCATTATTTGACAGAGCCATCTACCTTATTTTACGAGATCCAGGTTCGAATCCCGGTGGCGCAACAATAATATTTTTCGATTAAATTGATTTTATATGTATATCTTTCTAATTAATATATTTAATTCATATTTAAAATATCACAGACCGTCTGTTCTGAATAATTACAACTTCACAATAAGAATGTGTTCTCCTAAAAAAAATAATTAATAACACATTAAAATAGTGTCGTTTTTTTTGTGAAATAAAATGAAATAGAAAACAATGCATAATATAATTACGAGCCAGTCCGGCACCCTTCAGTATTAAATACTCCTTGAAATAAATCTGAAGACTTTTATCTCATTCCTTATTTTAACCAAATATTATATTTTAAAAGTATGTAAGAAATAATACATTTTTAAATGCTAATTAAATGTATTAATTTGAAAGATATACATGTGAAATCAATTTTGTCGAAAAATATTATTGTTGCTACCGAGATTCGAACCTGGATCTCTTTCTAATCCGGGTACTATGCTACAGCAGAGTTCGAATTCCGGTAGAAACAAAAATATTTATCGATAAAATTGATTTCACATGTATATCTTTCTAATTAATACATTTAATTAGTATTTAAAATATCACAGACCGTCTGTTCTGAATAATTACAACTTCACAATAAGAATGTTGTGTTCTCCTTAATAATATTTTTTTAAGTCCATCGCAGAATACTTAAAAATAATCGATATACGTGAGACAAGTAAAATTATAGAAAAGCGATTCGAAAATGGTGTTCGAAATTATAGTTTCTTTCGTAGAAATTCATATTTAATACATAATTATTTTACACACATTAAGATCCAAGTAACGCGGTTATGAGCGGGGAGAGGGTGGTGAAGAAAGTTCATGAACGGGGAAACTGTTGAAGGCAACGAGAATAGAGGGTGCCTGCGAAATGTTGGAGCACGTTCCCGTTAACAACAATGACAACAACCGAAGAGCGTACATGAGAATAAGAAGAGTGGAGGAGAGAAGAGTATTATACTAGGACAAAAGGGTGTGGCATTCTCTGCCTCCACCTGCAGATAAATGACATGATGGTAAGGTTGTTAATGAGTTTTTTTTTACAATAAAGATGTCTGCACGTGTCACATCAATATTCTTACTATTTTCAAGCTTTTACTACACGAAAATAGGACTAACTTGCCGGTCTGGAATGAGGCTCGAACCCCCGACCACTGGACCACTCACTAGGCGAGTCTTAACCACAAAAAAATACAGTTTTACGTATATGGAAGGAAAGACACAGTATTAACTCTCAGAAAAATCGTTAAATTATACATTTTCCCATATAAATCTTTGAGAAGGTAGTCGTGTATCTTTTAATTTTATTTAGGAGCTAACATTTTAATTATTAGAAATCATTTGCCACCTTTCCAATGCAGTAAAAGTATAAATCAACAGCGCCGACTGTCACGTGTGGTTTTTTCCACAAAATGGAAAGTCGCGATTGATTTACTATCGGTGCGATAAAAAAAATTAATCGATTGATTTCGGTCCAGACGTGCGCGAGTTTGGCGGCCGGGTTACCGTTTTATGGACAAAATCAATTTTGACTCTGCCCACTTTGTTAATCTCAAAACATCTCAGCCAGCCACCGTGGGGAAGATCAACAACCTTTGCACGTTCAATAAATCTGAAACCACTAAATCAAGCTGCAGTATCCAAATATATAATTAAAATAATCGAACCCACGCCGGCCAAATAGAGCCGACTCTAGAAGAACGTGTAAACGGATGTTTTCTGAACAATTTCAGTGGAGAAATATAAAACCAGACGATGCGTGATGAGCCCGTCCGCGCAGATACACATCCCAGTGGGGTGTTAAGTGGGTAACAAAGGTCGGTATATACATTTGCACGAGACCAGTAGCGTAGCTGCGCCAATGGAACCGATGCGTTGCATCAGGGCCCACGTTAGAAAGCGGCTCAAAAGATCTGCGCCCTGTAAATACGTTTGATATTGATACATTTGCGAGTAAGAGCACTTTTCCAAACGCTAATATGGGTTAATAATATTTAAAAAGGGTACAAAATTGAAATCTCAACAACTATTCATCTGTGTAAACAAACCATTCTTTTGATATTAACAAGGGTTTAGAAAGAATTTAAGAAAAAGTGTTAATAGCAATAAAATATTATAAATAACCAAATCGTCTTTGTAAATAGTCACCTTTAAATTTGTTTTCATATTAGTATATTGTTTTTATCTATGTTTGTATTTTTAATTTTAGTATACATTGTTTCCCGGAGAAGATACCGTAGGTATCAAAACATGTTGAATAATCAATAAATAGTGGTTTAAAGAAAGTATTTTGTCTAATTGTTTATTTCCATATATTTTTATTTGGAGAAAAACGTGAAAAACTGAAGGAACTTGAAGAACAATATATTAGATAATCGCTATAGTCTGGTTTAAAATACAAAAGAAATGCACCACTTTCGTTCAAAAGAAACTATCGGTCGAATCTTAATATAAATGGCGGATGGTAAAAGCAACTGACTCTGTAGCTAACATCAATTTTGAATGACCAATTTACACCAGAAACAGCTACGTTTGATAGATGAACACAAGAGAAGACAATTGCATTAAAAGGTAGAAAAATATTTTTTACAGTTGCGTGTGCATATAAATGTCCCAAAACAATTTTTTTTTTCCCATGTAAGTGTGTATAGGTATTACGGGAGTAGTATGTACATGTATTTAATGGATAAAATCGCATAATATTTAAATATATATGTAATACAATATGTATATTCAGGAGGCCCATTTTTCCTTTTTTTTTGTTACGCTATTACGTTATTAAGAATTATAAGATTTTAACATCTATAAAAAAATTCAACACAAGAAGAATTGTTTTTAAAAATTCTAATAATCACATCTTGGAAATAGAAATGTCTCCATGTTTTATCACCTTCCTTTTTTGTTTTTTTCTTTTTCTCGAGTACAGCTCTCCTAATACGTTAAAATTAGATGTACATATGTATGGAAGCCTGGAATTATTTGGATCGATATAGAGAAAAGGTTTCAAGCCGGAAATATTCGGGAATCGTAATTAGACTCTAATCATTTCCATCCCTTTTTTATAACAATTATTAATAACCCCCACAATTAATAAAATGAATGTATAAATTCATAACGTATTGATGAATTAAAATGAATTTGATCTCGTAAACTGTAATTAATAATAGCGTCCAGTTAAAAAAACACGAGGAAAAGTCTTTTTTTATTAATTCATTATGTATTATTATAATTATGTAAAGTTTTCATTCAAGTCAATTCGCGCACCCATCGAACACGCGAGAACTGCGAGCGGTACTTCCAAAGAAGCAATCGGCATTACCATGTTTGATGGGCAGTGCCGGTGACGCTGGCCCGCGCCTCTCCACCCATCTGTGTATGTAAAGCTACGCCTATATGAAGAATATCGATAGGCAAAAAGATGCAGTGTGCCCACCTTGTAAGGCTGACGGATGATTGGATAACCGCTTTATTATGACCGTAAAGAGTGCGGAGCATTTCAGGTCATCATTTCATCGTCGGTCTCGCTGAGCTGCTGGACACCGGACACCGGACACCGGACACCGGACACCGGACACCGGACGCCGGACAGCTGGATCAGAGATTAAAATTAAACAGGAAATCGAGACGCGCAATCCTGGACCTGGTAGTAGTTAAGTATTAAATACGCCCTTGATATTAATGTCTTAATCCTTTGCGTAAAGTTAACTGCCTGTATTTTCGATATGAGTATCCTCTCGTTTACGAAAACTAGAGAAGTGAGAATTATTTTAATTATAATCTATCTACCATATAATAATAGCGTAAGTATGCATTCATAAATTTTCTTTTTTGCTTTTATATCTTCTATTTTTATTTTTTCCTTTTCTTAAGTTTATTGGTTTTCTCTACTCCTTCAATATTGTGCTTATAAAGGAATGGCTCTTCAAAATTGGAAGAAGTTAGCTGGAAGAGTTCTTTAAATGATCAAAAGTACTCATTTTATGAAATTCTTTTTGTCTCTAAATCCCACCCTGTATTTGTGACGTTTTGTTTGCTCCCCGCTTGTTTCTTTTCTTTCACTTCTTACATATCTTTATCCATATCAAAAAAAATTGACTTATTATCTCTATTCGTCTCCTTTTGATTTTTCTGTTTTTTTATCATTTAATTTAATTTGTTACCTTACTACCAACTTATATTCTAGCTTATGGAACCTTACGGCTACCTACCTCAGAACAGGTATTTTATGTGTACCTAGCGAGGTAGGAAGCGGCCAACAGGCTTGCATGTAAATGAAATGAATTATAATATTTGTACTAAGGATTTTTATATTGATGCAAGCTATAAAAGGAATGTTATAAAAATAAACGCCGATTAAAACGAAAAAATAAAAAATAGAAGAGAATATTTTCACTTTTTTTATTGTCTTCCGCGCAGCGTAAAATTTAATCTTTATTACTTAAGTCTTAAATAAATTATTGTATTAAATTTATAAGTCTTAATCGAAGTATGTACTGTCGTTCACTGTATCACAAGTCTATTGTTAATGTAGAGAAAACATGTAATTGGTTGAATTTATTGTTACACTTTTATTACTCTTTAACATTTGATTTTACTGTTTGTTTTCCAAATAAATAGGAAAAATCAATTCGGTTTCACCTTCTGTAAATTCATATTTAAGCAATCAGAGTTTTAACATTAAAAAATACAGAACCAACTACAAAAACCTCTTGAAAACTGTAGTTTTTACAGACATTACTACCTTGCTGGTGCGAAACTCGGAATTTTATGAATAATTAAACTCTTCGGCATTATCGCATTTCCTTCACTACTGTCTGTTAATAAAAGTACTCCGTTAGAATTCTACTAATAACGATTAATAACTAATAGGCAGGGGCGTGCAATCTATACAATCAAAACAGATGTTCATAACTAAATTTATTTGATATATCATGTAATTCAAAGTTTTCATTTGTTAACTAAATCCATCTAGCTAGCGGAAGAGTTCAGAATTTGCAAATAAAGCTGTGCATGTGTTTTTTCGCAAAATTTTTCCGAAATGCATATGAACTAATAGCAACTCTCGTGCCGCGCGGTGTTCTAAATATACGTCTTCGCTTGAATAGACGTGTTGAAAAACGCTGCAAGTGTGTATTTGAAGCGAACGTGATATTTTTTATATTATAACATATTTTAAGTCTTTCACGTTGAAGACTTTTTATTCATATTTTACAAGAATGGAAATAAACTAGCACAGATTTACTTTTATAAAAACATTATTATGAAAGGGTGCATGAGAGTATTACCTAAGGCCATGCCTAGTGCACGCCACTGCCAATAGGTAGGTACTTTATGAAACTTATGAGACTGTAAAATATAGAGTAAGCTAGAATCAGGATAGGGTCCTTAATAATAGCCGTGAAGGCATTAGAGACGCGGCTTAGCCGCAACAACCGTCCGCAGGCCCGACAGTGCAAACCGGCGGATCCAGTCGCGTTCGCAATTCGAATTCGATCGGCACTTCTCGCAAGGAAGTCTCGCAACACGATAATCCGCAACGCGCATTCCGGGCCGCGCGAGTGCGTGTGGTCGCCGCGACAATGGCGTCCGTGGCGAGCGGCGATCTGGGAGATCACCGCGATGGCGAACGGTCGCTCCGGCGCGAGTCGGTAGCCGGCAACGTGACTCGCCGATTTCTAAAGCCGATGCGTTTTCCAGCGCGCGCCGCGCACCTGACGCGCCCGCGGTCTCCTCCCGGGGCCGGGCCGAGCGCGGCGAGAAGCGCTCAGCTGGCGAGGCGTGTGAACGATTACGAAGAACAGTCCGCTGAAAATGACTTCCAGCTGATGGTTCAAAATCCCTTGTGAATGAATGGCTCGGGTCGTGTCTTGCTAAACAGTGTATACATACTTTGACTAAAAAGAGTACTCAACTGAATTTGGTCACATTATGATACCGTAACTAAAAAATGAAAGGGCAGTCTATAATTTGAACCTCCCCCCCCCACTTTTTAATTATTAAGAAATGATTTTAGCGAACATTAAAATAACTTTTATAAATGCTAAAACCATGCATATGTCAAAAAAAAAACTATCATAATAACATGTAAATTTAGGGATGATTGTTTATTTACGTTGAATTCACCTCCAATGTCTCCAAATGCATGTGGTCAATGGTTGAAAGAATTGGATTCCGTCGCGCGCCCAGATGATCCAATTCTTAACAACAACAAAAGACCTATAAATTTCCTCGTAATGACATTTACGTTTTGTGAAATGCTCGGGTCCTAAATATATTTTTGCATTCTCATAATATCCGTCCGTTGCACGAAATATTGAAATATATGATGTCCGTACATTTAAAAATATTTTGTATTACTATATAATATTTTTAAATGTAGGTAAATAAAAAATCAGTTCCATGTAAATAGGCGCCCTGGCAGGTCTAGCTGTATAATTCAATTCATGTATCGTGTACAAGAATATTAAGTACAACCATTCATTAAACAGTAAGGGCCGGTTGTGTGATCAGTAGTAAATATAATAGTATATAATTTATAAATATTATATTAATTTATTAGTAAATAAATATTTACTTCTCGAAAGTACATAAACTCATTTTACTCTCCGATATCCGATAGTAAAAACGAGAATCGAAAGTTAAATATGGCGGACTTTTCGCAGCTGTTCCAACAGTTATCTGACACATTGATACTTTGAAAGTTGCAGTGTAGGACAATGAATCATTCAATATCTCGCTATTTTAGTGATGAGAGTTCGTCCGATGATGATATCGTTGTTTAATACATAATACGAAAACATTTCACCACCAAAGTGACACCAAGGTTTCGAACGCCTAGGTGAAAAAAATCCTTAAATAATGCATAAAATAAAGCGTATTGCATAATTATTTGTCACGCCTATAGACATCTCCATCTATGCTTTTACAACACGCGAAGGATTTTTACTACGGGTGTTAATCAAAAGTTACTACTGATAACACAACCTGCCCTATGAACAAATTTGTCTTTTGTTAATTCACAAACATGGAAAAAAAAAGTGTTTTTATACATTTGTGAATTGAAAAAACCTCGCTTCGCTGTATGGCGATGGTCTAATCGACATATTAGCGTATGTATCGATAATGGTTTTTCATGTGTTCGTAATAAACATGAAAAATGATTTTTAAAATTTTATTGGATTTTCATAATTATTAGTCCATATTAGCGCTGTGAAAAGTAATAATATCAAATGTATTGTATTTTAGGTCTCTAATAGTTAGTTGGTGTAGTTACGCCATTGGCTAATGGCCTTCGGTGATTTAAAAAAAATTGACTCTTGTGGGGTTAGTTAAAAATTAACTCGTTTGACATTCAAGGCACGCGGGATCCCCCCAGGATATCACCGATCTGTGTGCGAAAAGACCTCAGAGAAGTAGGATCTGTTGTACCAATCGCGAGTGGGCTGGTGAAATAAGGATTGCCAATCCTGCGGAATGTTGTGATGAAGCTACGAAACAGAAACGCAACAACTGGGTGATAATTATTTTTAATTAATTACATTTAATAAGTCTTAGCAAGATTTAGTTTGTTCCTGTAATCCGCTCTTTAAACTCCTCCAAAGGCGCCTTTTAGACGATGGTCGAAGTTAATGTGGTCACAGCTCTCGCCGAATCTTGATTTCCAGAACATTCTTATTAACCACATAATAAATCGATGTATATTTATATTCTGTAACGCATCTATCTATTGACTGACAAAAATATTCACCGCAGGATATTTTGCGAACAGATTCAAATACGTATTTTTTTTCGATACTCGACCTACATTCCGAGGCCAAGGTTCGATTTGGATCGTAGCGCCATTCAAGAAGAACTATAACAGGCTAGTTATTATACAATGTAGGTGGGTCGGTACCGGGTGAAACCTTAACCTTTCCCATACCGTGATATAAAATACCCATATGCAGCCATGCTGTCAACTCGTGTTACCGTAAGAAATTTTCAACATTCTAATTGTGAAGAAAGCTTTTATTAGTTCAAATGGCTTTATAATTAAAATTATTAATCCTATAAACTTACTCTAAATATTGAGTATTAATTACGAAAATGGTATCAATATCCTAATATAATTCGAAGCATTCATCGAGTCCTATACAATACTACCTTATTTCTTATCTCTTTTCATTAAATTAGTGAGAAAGAGAGATCATAATTATATTTGTGTGTTTGTTATCATTTTTATTGTGAAATTAATATACCATATTTATTTATTTGTCTTACCACAAATGGTATTTTTACTAGCATATTAATTTTACAACTGACTGAATTAAAAAATATTTATTTTTGTAGGATTAGCTTTACACAACTAGTTTTTAACTAGTCAGTTCTAAGCATACACATTTTTCTAAGAATTAACTAAAATATGAATTTTATATTGCGTATATTAACCGAAATATTACAGTTTTAATTGGGGCTGTAGACCTATGTTACTGCATGCTTTTGGAAGGGTTAACAAATTACTCATGAATGACACCATGTATTTGCCGATATCTTTGCGTACAAAAATGTACAAAGCGACACATAACACATCTTCGAGAGCTCTGCATTCCAGACGACTCGAATGGTAGACGCCAAACTCTCAGGTCAGCCTCTACTTAAGCCGCAGAAAGGGTCGTAGAACCAATCAGCCATTGCCAGAAGTCCAAATTCAGTAAACAGGTATTTGCGGTGGCAGGCGCAAAATCGTGGAATTCGTCGTAAGGAACAGTGCATCGGAGACAGAAAACGCACATTTTCACAAAATTATATCCATAAGTTCGAATAACAATTTTTAATTACGTATACTAGTGAAGAACTAATCATTTAATGTGTAAAACGCACTTGAGGTGATTTTTTTTACGAAAATTGTACTATATAAATTATCCAATGTCATTATTATTATTAATATTATTATTATATAAAACAAAAACAGTTTTTAATTTTTATCCTTCTATACGTTCATAAGTAACCATTAAAAGATTGCATATTGCTTCCTCGGTATGTTCTGTCCCCTAGTTAGCTAAGTTAGTATTTTTTTTGTTGCAAATAACTTCTGTTACACCCACCCCCTTCCAGATATGAGTATAGATTTTGCAGTCGCGGTATACAAATATCGCAAGTCACAATTCGATAAACTTAAATATGCATACTAGAATATACAGGGTGATTCAAACTCAAACCCAAACTCAAATGACACTCTATTTTTTCATTTTTCAGAGTTAGAAACGTTATATGTGGGATTTGCAAATAAAAAATGAAAACGAGTCGATACATGATTGAGCAGCGCATTAAAGTTGTGAAAATTCACTACAAAAATGGTGAAAAATTCGCGAAAACAGTTCGTTAAGTTCAAAATATTGTCGTGTTGCTGATTGCGTGTTGCTCGTCCAACTAGATCAACTGAAAACATTTGTGCTGTAGCTAAAAGGGTTACCGAATGTTCAGATGTGTCAATAAGAAGACATGCGCAGCAATTAGGTGCTTGAAGGCTTATAAAGAAGAATATCGGTGCAAGAATTAAAGCCTGCAGTCGGTTGGGTTTGAATCACTCGCAATCGCGCGCCACACGTGAGCGAGGGTCGCTGCATCAGTTGTATAGCGTTACTTCGAATTGCGTTACTTCGAATTACGTTACTTAGAATTACGTTACTTCGAATTACATTACTTCGAATTACGTTACTTCGAATTACGTTACTTTACTTCGAATTGCGCAGTTCGTAAGTCGGTATTATCGTAGTGTCCTATTCGCGCAGGCAAAAGTCGAGTGTCTACATAAATCAATAACAATTCAAACACCGAACGCAACAGGTTCTGGCGCACACTCGGAGACGCCGATTATGTTCACTAGGTGCGCGAGTGTTGCTTAATTAATACATACATAGGTACGAATTTTCGAGACAAGTTTTTATGCCGGCGGTCGTAAAGCTGCGAGTGATGTAATTGTGCCCGTGTATCCATTATAGAGACAACACCTTCGCGAATTTCAAAGCACCAGTAGGAGGTTAGGCACCACACCCACGGGCAACATTTAAAGCACGTGTTATTTATGGGTATCCTTAAATGACGTTTGGGCGAAGAGATTCCGCAGCCGCTTCTTACTTATTGTCAGCGCGAACTCTGGACTCGGGACAGACGGTATTCACGTGGAGTAATATCTATTATTATATCGTATTCAGGGGCGTGCACTGCATGTAAGTCAAAAAGCTGAGCATTACTAAAGATTCCGAGAAATAAATATTAAAAAAATTGCGACAGTCAATTTGCTACTACGTACGCATACAATTTGTTGGTCAATCCGCATACAATTATACTGAATTAAATATATTTTTACTGAATCTGCTAATTTTCAAACAATTTTTGCTTAATTCTGTTGTCTTCGAAAGGGCTTATCTTTACTGATAACTGCGCGCAATGACACCTTCTACATCTTTGATTTGCTAACATATAAACTCCAACAGAGTGAGCGAGTGTTTCAAGTCGATTATTACTTTTACTTATTATATCAGTATATGGTATATTTCAAATTAATAATATAAATTAAATCTGTTTCTGTTTATATGAATTAGTTTATGGTTTATAGAGCAAATTTTAAATGATGTCGTTTATGTCTAGCCCTGAATATAGCTTAATTTATATTCACGCGCACGATATACATACATATAAATAATTAAAAATACATACATAAATAAATAATTACACAAGTTGTGTAATAAGTTTCAAAAGACAATCGCATCCAGTTTCTGAATATCATAGCGTCGTCGGCATAACCTAAATCTACGCCACTGATAATATTATCCGACAAACGGCAGTAACCATCACCATGGTGGTGTACATCGTGCAAACACCTCCCATACGCAGACCATAATCTAGTATCTGGTTTATCTGGTCACGCTAAGTCTTCCGCAGACGTCCTCTATTTCTGATGCAGATATTATTCTTACTATTCTTTTGACTTTTGTATCATTTCATTCAGAGTACCGGGTTCATTTGGACCCCTTGGTCTTCCATCATGATGCATGCCTTATGAGCGCATTAGCAAAAATGGGGTGTGTTTATTATTATTGTATTGTATATATTATTATATTATTACTGCAATGATGCAGGGGCTGCTAGCTGGGGCAGGAGATAACCTCTGAAGGAGGACGGTTTTGGGACAGAACGTAAACTATTCTCACTTCATTCATTTGCTCTACATGACCAACCCACCTAAGCGATCCTTTTTAAATTCCATGTATTATGCTAAGATCAGCTTTAACAGCAATATTTATATCTGCCGATTGAAGTCTGGCGGGCCGAAAATACGTGAAGCATTATATTTAGCTAAGACACGGCCAGTTTTATTTAGTGCTGTTAATAAAAGCCTGGCGGCTGGACCTCGAACATGCTCGAATGCACCGCTCTGCACAACGAATAAAAATGTTCTTGTAATACGGTGACAGACGATTTTCTTTTGTAGTAATACATGAATACTTAACAAATAATTATTATTAAATGAGCCAACATATTTGACAAGTACACACATTGGTAAAGGTCACAACGCGGGTTCTCAGACGTCGTCCGGCTCGGTACCTACTTACCAAGGTTAATATTCATTCACAATTCGCGCACAGGTTTTAACGGGTTTCATTTACTACTTTCACCCGGTGTCAGAGCGCGTCGGCCATTATTTATTAGATCGGCAGATTGTTCAAACTAGTTATCGAGTGGAGAAAAAGTTACGCGAGGATTGCGATTACCCAAATGTCAACTTTCAAATATACCCCATGCAACGCTCTTCACAGACACGCCGAAGGTTAATATTGTGTCATTACTCTCCGCGATCGAGGCGATGGATCATTCTAGACTGTCGAGTAACAGTGACGAAGATTCCATTCTGGAAAGTAACTGCTCGGATGAATACATTTAATTTTAGAGACTCCGTTAGCTCCATAAAGCGACTAGCCATTAAACAAAATTTAAGCCTAACTAACTGGCGATAATGGCGGTCGGCCGGCGGTCGCTCACCTGCAGGGCTCTCCAGCCTCCGGCAGACCTCACCAGACACCCCCCTTTGCAATTGAAAGAACAGCCTTATCTCGAGAGGAAAGTTTGCCAGTAGAAGAAAATACAGAGAAATCTGTTTTATAAAGCGCTAAATTTAGTATAGGTATTTAGTATAGACATGTGATATGTTAACACTTTTATATTTTTATATATCGTTTCGTTGGTAGAAAAGATAGTAGTATAGTCCTTCATGGAAAAAAAATCAAAGTCTAACATTAAAAATGATTCCTGGAGACATTCAGCGAACATCGCTCATCTCCTTTCGTGAATAAATATCAGTTTTCAATTGAATCGCCAGGTGGCAGGTCATCAAAAATAATGTATGTACGTACCGAGCAGAATCAGAAAGAAACTTAACCTCAAAATATCATCATTAGTTTACAATTCCATTGTCACTCCGTATATAAATTATTGTTACTATTTTTATAATATTTTGAAATCGAAATAATTTTACAAAAACGCATTCATTCAGATTAATAAAAATTTAAAAAAACGTATTATAAAATATGTATATTTTTAATTGTGTATTTTTTCAATAAATGGGCGTATTTCCATTCTCAGTACTTAAAGAGTTGCACTATATTATATTCAAAGCGTTATACTATAGTTAGTTATATTCTAATAATAATTCCAACAATAATCCTCGATTTGATATGGTTAAATACCAATCTATTTAACGGCGAACGGTAGGTACCTTGCACGCAGAAGTAACAGCACAACATACTATTACAAGTAACTATCGTCTGTATTAATGTAGAAACATTAATCGTAATTATAGTCCTAGCCTATAGACTATAATAGCTTACGCACCAGGCTGACCGGCCCGCGATCAGCGACTCGAAGGTTGAGCCGCGCGACTCCACAACTGGAGATCCGTGGACACGGGCCACGGGCCTCTGCAGCCCAACCCCGATACGCGCCCCCTCACAAATGACAAAAGCACAAAAAAGAAAATATAATAATGTTGAGAAGTTACAAAAAAACGGTGTTGTATTACGAGATAATAAAAATATAACTTAATCTTAAACAAACATACTCTACAAATACTCATCTACTTGTTCTGAACATTACGAACATACGGTGTCTCGCTTTCCTCCTTCTCGAATACCATCACTTTCCACTTGTTAACATTCATCATGAGGTCGCTTTCCTTGCACACACCGTACATTCTACTCACTAGACTCGAGACAATTGCAATTAAATTCTCATAACTCTGTTTGGAAAAATTTTAGTAATATAAAAACACATTCGAAATACTTTCGTCATGTTGCTGTCGTGGCAGCAGATACTTGCCAGTAGGAAGATGTGAAAATTAAACTTATAAAACTGTGGCTGTTGAGTTTTTCTCATTAAATGGCCTATCTTATTGGATTGACAACAATAAACAAATAATACATTTGATAATATAAGACATGCAATCCGATAGAAACGCTACTTTTTCTTACTGGCAATACACGTCATCGGATCCCCTGGAACGACGACCTATTAAGAAATGAAAGGAATCTCGGATTTTTCCGGGTTTTTATTAGGGTGTGGGTCTCCCGCTGGGGATTGCTGGGATGGACGATGCCGGGAAGAGCGGTGCCTAGAGAGACCTAACGGAGCATGACCGGACTGTGACCGAGTTCTGCGACTGCTGCACATAAATGTGACGTCTTCCCTTCCCAATCGGGGGTGCATGAATTTAATGTGATAATAAAACGAGTCTCACGTCAAATTGTACAGGTATGGCTCTGGTACGACGATACCGTAGCCAACCTATGATGGTATTAAGATGTTAATAACTGAATGTAATAAAAGTAATATTGACCAATTGTAATAATAAAGAAAAGGGAAAAAAAAGTTAATATGAAGGGCACTCCCTGCCGGAACTTAGATAACTGCTCTAACTTTCAAAAATAGTCCAAAACAAGCTTTAAGATTTTGTAAAATATTTCACGGGTTGCTTTGTTGAGCGAAATCGAAACGAGAGTAAATAACTCCCATTGAGGTTTTCTTCATACTGCCAATACGGAGAGTACACCACTGGCAGGATCGTTTCTGGCGCAATGTAATTAAGTATACGTGAGAGATAATAATTAGGGCGATCATCCAATCTGATTGGATATCACTTCTAGTACATCCCCACGTTTGTATCAATAATTCTCAATGACTTTAATACCAGTTCTATATCATTACCTTGAATAGTATATTATCATTATTATGTCCACTTAAATGAGTAAATGGCATAATTTACTTCTCACGGTACTGATTTAAATTATTTTTAAATTGATTTATTTACAGATCGTTACATTTGTTAGCACCGTTTAAAAATTAATTAAATTATATTGTGTTTTTTGACGTTTGACTTGTTGCCTCACTCGTGCATATATTCAATTCGCGATTTACCATATTTTAATCAGCGTACATCTGTCCCTTTCTTTCCTAACCTATCCTTAAGCACAAGGAAGAAATAAGATGTCGCAGTGATTAAAAGTGTCCAACTGCAGCAAGTTCAGTGCGTTTGGAAGTTTTGTACGGATAACTACCGTCGCTTCACTCCGCTAACGCTTATAATTAATCTTACTTTAATTCCTCTTATACATCATAATCCTTTTCGCGAGTGTTAACATTGTAGACACCCCGCGACGCTTGTACTAGTGGCGAAGAGGAATCTATCAATGAACCAGCATCCGACAGACGAAAAGTAAGTGCCTTCCTTTCTTCCTCATATTTCCACCAACATTACTACATCAACATACACTGTTTAAATGATTCAAATCGTAATTTTATAATAATCTGTATTTTGTTTAATACTAAGTCTCAATACAGACCTTTCTGGCGAGAGTACCTACAACATAATTACATATAAAAATTGTATAAATGTAAAATAAATATTTTTCTATAAATGATCATTATCGTGACGTATAATACACGACATGACACAAAACACGTTAAAGATTATTCACAAATAGATATCTCACTCACATGTACATGGTCATACCGCGCAGTGTACGCGATGTTTCATCAAAGTAAAGTGATTTTTGAAAAATTAAACAAAATGTTATTCTAATGCTTTTTTGATCTTGGTTTGGTCAATAAGTTACCTGTTATTGATATTAATCTGATACTTTGTGCGTATATTATACTTAAACCTTCCAAAACCATGCAGTACCATAGATCTACCGTCTCAATTAAAACTGTAATATTTTGGTTAATATACGCAACAAAAAAATCATATTTTAGTCAATTCTAAAAGAAATATTTATGCTTAGAACTGACTAGTGAAAAACCAGTCGTGTAAAGCGAATCCTACAAAAATAATTATTTTTAAATTCAAACGTTGTCAAATTAATTTTCTGGGGAAAATACCATTTGTGGTAAGACAAATAGAGGAGGGAGGGAGATTAATTTAACAATAAAAATAATCTCTCTTTCTCACCAATTTAATGAAGCGAGATTAAAAAAATATATATTGGGAAATTAATACCATTTTCGTAATTTAGAGTAAGTTTATGGGATTAATAATTAGGTAAATCCATTTAAACTAATAAAAGATTTCTTTACATTTAAAATGTTAATAACTTCTTACGGTAACACGAGTTGACAGCATGGCTGCATGCGGGTATTTTATATCACGGTATGGTAAAGGTTAAAAGATAATATTATATAGACATGTGATATATTCAGAAGGAAGGGGGTGAAACATTAACAAACGCGGAAGACACTTTGAGAATGTTCAACATGGTTGAAGGAACCATGTTGGGGATTTCGTCAAGTAAAAGAAAGACAATGGAATGGATATGTAGCCAGACCGAACTCAAAGTTGTAAGACACCGGATGCATCAGATGACACGAGAAGGCAACAGATGGGCTAAACATGTGATTGAGACGAGACGTCACACTGCAATGGGTGGTACAAATGCGTAATGACGGTGAACCGTTGTGTGACTGTGATTATGATAATGATTAGTAACTAAGATTTAACTGTTGGAGGTTTACTTTCTAATGCACCGCTCATTGCTCTGAGAATTACGAATAATCAGTTAACAATCACACTGACAATAAAAGATTTAACCTTTATCATACCATGATATAAAATACTCGTACGCAACCATGTTGTCAACTCGTGTTACCGTAAGAAATTACAGTTGTATTAGCCTTTGAAATGTGAAAAATGCTTTTCAAAAAATAGTTAACGCCATAAATTTAATATAAATATTAAGCATTAAATATAAAAAATATATATAATATTATAATTTGAAACATTCATCAAGTCCTGTCTTTCTTTATATTTCTTTAATTAGTGAGAAAGAGACACCATTATATTCGTATGTTTGTTATTCTTTTCACTGTGAAATTGATATGTGATTTCTTTCTGTCTTGATACAAATTGTATTTTTGTTAATGTATTAATTTTGCAACGGATTCACCTTACGTACTTGATTTTTCACTAGTCATTTCTAAGCGTAAATATTTTCCTTCAATTTAACTAAAATATGAATTGAATACCGAAATATTACAGGATTAATTAGAGCGGTAGACCGGTGTTACTGCACGGTTTGGGAAGGGTTAACATAGCGCAGCTGACAATGAAAGTCTTTGTATTGCTGGAACGAAATTAGAGAAGATACAAAGTATTATATAGTAATATAAATAAAAGGTGGGTTCTTTCTGTTGAAATCAAATGCCGCATTGGACAAGCTCTCGCAACCTTTATCCGCGTGAAAAATATGAAAAAAGTAAACTAAGTATTTAAAATAATAAAAATCTGAAGACTTCAGTATCTCGGACATGTGATGAGACATCAGGAGGAGTACTACATCTCGCACCTCATAATACAGGGAAAGATTAGTGGAAGTCACGGAACAACACGGCTGAAGAACCGGAGGCAACGGTTTGGCTAGTCTACTGTAGAGCAAACAAAGTGATGATGTCCAACGCCCATTGAAGAAGAGTTTAAGGAGGCACACGTCCTGTACTGAACGCTGAACTTGATCATAACGATGATGTCATTTAGAGTGGATCATTTTTATTTGATTAATATACAGATTATTAACAGGTCTTAGTATGACATTAAAGTGCAATATAAAAATATTTTGGGATAATTAGGGGAATCATCCACTATGGTCCCTCACGTCTGAGGATCGCGATCTCCATGAACTCTCGCCTTCTTGACTACGCTCCACCACTTTTCTCAGCATCCCGCAGACTTTAGGGATATAACCAGATAAGTGCAAAGTGCCTTTTGTCGGTCCAACGAGCGGGGGTTCTTCGTCTTCCTCTTCGTCGATCCTGCATTTTGGAGACATTTGAGCGTCTCGCTGTCCATGGTGTGCGTAACAATTATTGGAATAACACGTCTCGTATACAAGAATACACATTTCTATGGTTAAGAAATTAAAAATCACAAAAAAATATGTTAATATTGAAACATGGCCACTTTCCATTGAAATATCACGTCACACAGACACACACTTATGTGTTATTATCTCAAGGAGGCGAGCAGACGACAGGTAACGTAATGTGTACGTCACGAAGAAAGTGACACTTACTTTTACTCGGTGGATCAACGCAAATTTAATTTAGTATGCGGAATTTCTTTTAACGGCGCGTTCCGATCTAATTTGAATAACTTGACAGCTGGATAACTGATCACTGATCACGTAACAGCGCCGAATCTCTCGCGAGTGTCGGCCCGACCGTTCATTTAACCCTTCCCAAACCATGCAGTGACACAGGTCTACCGTCATAATTAAACCTGTCATATTTCGGTAAATACACGCAACATAAAATTCATATTTTAGATAATCCTAAAGAAAATCGTACAAAAACAATTATTTTTTCCATTCAATTCGTTGAAAAATTAATACGTTGGTAAAAATACCATTTGTCATATGAAAAACAGAGATCAATCATTATTTTCACAGTAAAAAGGACAACAAACATGATTGTCTCTTTCTCACTAATTAAATGAAGAGAGATAAGAAGGAAGGACACATTATATAGGACTTAATGAATGCTCTAAATTACGTAATTAATCATTTTTTCAGAATTGAATGCTCAATATTTAAAGTAAATTTGTGCTATAAAAGCCATTAAAGCTAATAAAAACATTTTTTCTAACTATTATTTACGGTAACACGAGTTAACAGCATGGCTGCGTTCGGGTATTTTATATCATGGTATGGTAAAGGTTAAAAAAACCTGTAGACGGGTACGTCGTACGGAGTTGTCCGGCGCGGCATCGCGTCGGTTTATTCATAGATAACGACTGGATAAACATTGGGTACGAAACAGCGCGAAAATTGCTTTTAAAATGACGAAATGTGATCATCTGAAGACACCGGCCGCGAGGCTCCGACGCCTCCGAATGTCATCGACCGAAGTTCAACGGGCAAAAACTCCGACCGGCAATTTGCAGATTTGTCGTTTTTTATAAAGTCATTTGAAAATTTACGAATTACGTGTTAGCGCACTCGCGAGTGGTCGAGAGCTCTCGCTGCGCCTCGCCGTTTAGTCTAGCCGCCGCGACCGAGCCGAATTAATCGCAAGTACCGATATGGATTGACGATTAACATTATTAATTACGCTTTGTTTCGTTTTACCTCTTTTAAATAGAGATGTTTGGAAAAAATATTACGGCAGATAATAAATTATACCTACACGCTTGAGACTGGAGACGAAAACCTGTTTCGGAATAAAAACACAAATCATGCCTCTGATCATAAATATAAGATCGTTAAAAATGTTTTTGTTCATAATTATAATACTATTATTATTTTTAACGTACACGCGCCAGTGGCGTAACTTGAAAATGATGACACTTTCATGAAAAAAATAAAAAAGTATTTTAAGACACTAATTAATTAATATGCATTCTCAACCGTCACAATCTTCGCTCAGTGAAGCCGTAAAGTGTTCCGGCGATTTTCGATTTGTGCATTGTGGCGATGGTCTGATCCCTGACCCGACAAGTCAGTGGCGGCTTTGGAAAATACAGTAGGCTAAACTAAAAACATGATGTAGCAAATATTAATATTCACAGATCGAATGATACATCCTTTTAACCATTTCTTGCGAAGAGCGCGATCTATTTTGCTATAAATGTTTCTATACTGCGTAAATGTACTGAAGTGTATATACCAAATGCACTGCATGGTACGGCGGGACCTAACGTGAGCCCCGACGAACCTCATTGGTGTAGTTACGCCACTGACACACGCCATATTATCAATATTCACGCGTCTCTTCACGTAATGACGCACATCTCTGTAAGCAATCGCGATACTATTAGGTTAAAGCCATTTATTCAATTTTTAATTAAAATTAATATGGGAACATTCCTTTTCAATTTCTTCAGCAAATCCTATTTATTAAAACCACCACCGCCATCGACAAACTAAGTATTGCTAAAATATTAAAATTAAAAATATCGCGACACCGCACAACACGAAACACCCCTATCTCAGACAGATATATACAGGGTGGCCCAAAAAAAGTGAGACAAGTCGTAAAATGTGATATAATTACATCAAAATTAGTTTACTTACTTACCTATTTACATATATTACGTTTTGTTCCGACAATTTCCGGTCGCCTTCTTTGCTTAGTAATTTTCCGATTGTTTATATTTGGTTTTTTCAAATTGTTGTCAAGAATGACAAATATCACCGCAAAAGACCGTATTCTGATCAAAAATTTGCGAATTGAAAGACGTTAGGGTGCTAGGAAAATGATCAAAGAGTTTCAAAACAAAGCCTGGAGTATAGCTAGACATTACAGCATATCTGGACTTTACAGCAGGACGGAGCTCCATCTCACACAGCCAAAGATACAATCAACTTTCTTCGTCGTGAGAATATTAATTTCATCGAGCCAGACATGTGGCCACCGAACAGCCCAGATTTAAACCTGGTATATTATGCAATATGGGGTGTTTTGATGATTTACGATTGTGCAAAAAAATCGCATTAAAAATTACAATTAATTATATTATGTTTTGAAATAACTCATGTCTTACGAGATGTTCTCACTTTTTTTGGGCCACCCTGTATATGTTTCCACTGTCATTTCAAATTCGTTACCTATACTAATGACAAAAAATAGGTTCTCCGTGCTGGCCCGGGGCGGCGGTGCGGGTGCTGCACCCGATGGATGGTTATCACCAGTCGGCCATTATAGACAATGCCTGGAGATGACAGCGCGAGGAGCGTGACCTGGGCGCAGCCGATTCCGAGTAGCGGCCAGGGGGGCACCGGGCACCGGCCAGGAGCCGGCGCTCTCTGAACCGGCCCAAGGCTGCGGTGCGTCTGGTGTCAGTATCGCAGCCAGCCAACAGAGACAGTTCTTGGAGATGACCCCGAACATGACGTGACCTGGACATTTCACCTCAAGGGCACTATAAACTGTTTAGCCCTACACCATTTTAAACTAATGGACATGTAGCGCCCAATTCCACAACCCCCTAAACGACTATATATTTTTGAGTTAAGCAAGTGTACAAAATGTTTATGGTATTTTTTAAAGAGACAATTCTGTAATGCACTAATTTTTTTCTGTGTATATCGTTCTGGCAGCCATACTGGATTTTAGAACACGTGATCATCAAGAAGCGTTGTGATTGGCTGATTTCATTTTACCCCTAAAATGGAATAGCAACTTATATTCTGTCTTATGTCTACTTTGCGGTATTTTGGAACTAACCCTGATTTTGAACATGCAATATCAATGGATTTAAGTGGCTTTTGCAAAAAATAATGTGTTCTGCATGTAGCTGACAAAAAAATCTACCTAAACTGTATATTTGGTTTTGGAATAAGACGCTAGATATGATTTTTTTAATAGGTGCGTTTTTAATCTATTTTTAAATAAAGTCTTTGATGTTGTGATCCTAATTTGTGCGAATGTCAATTAAATTTTTAATGAATTGTACTTTTTAAATAATGTTTTAGTAATTCACTGTGGCGACCCTGCTCTCCAATATGTACATACCCAATATGAAAGAATTCTGCATGCAGATATTTTATCGTTTGTATATTTCACGCGCAGATATTGTGCGAACGATCGGACACAGTGCTTTATGGGCGTAATCCATTAGGCGAAGGCCTTAGAATGTGGCATAGCACAATAATTCATCTCGCCGCGAGGAAAAGCTCATTTAAAAACATTAATTTAATTTACTAAATGTCGTTAATGGTTTTCATAATAATATTATATTTTACGACATGTAGACTGCAAGGATCGGAACTCGGAATGGAAAATTTAGCGAAACGGAAAAGTCGATAATATCCGAACATGATTAAAAAGTATTATAACGTTACGAATTCTTGGTGCAAGAAAAAATGTAACGTTAGTACCTAATTAAAATAACGATCACCTTGGTTAGTTCATTTCACGCGCATTTCGAAACGCCTAGTACTGATTGCGATATTTGCCGCTAGGATCGCGTCCATAAATTCGGGTGACGTGACGGAGCTAGCAGGTACGTACACTTCCATTCGCGCTTCGAGCTAGGAGGGTACGCCCTACGGGCGGCTATTGGCCGTTCCCGCCGTATTGTGGAATTCATATTTGAAGATACGCTGAAGATTGAGGTCATACAGGATCCAGACGCAGAGCCAACGCCATAGAGGCGTTTGGACGCCGCGCCAAGAATAATAATTGAAGGGAAATAATGTAATTTCCCTTCTTTATTTTATTTTTTCTTTGGTTTTAATTTTTGTAATAAAATTTACTGACTCTCTTTTATTATGAAATATCACGTTTCATGTTTTAGTCTTTTTTTTAGTAAAGTTTATTTCCCAGAAGATGACAAGGTGGATCTCGATATTATGGTAAGTAGGTAGCTTCTGATTCGCGTACTCACAAATTCATGCTCTCCCCTGTTACTAGTCGGTGGAGGATAGTCCGCTAGCACACGCCTCACAATGGCGCTTCCACAGCGCGGCAGGCTACACCTCACAGTATATACTTTATTAAAAATAATATCTTGTAAATGACCCCCATTTTCGTTTTCATAAATTCTAGTTACACATGCAAGAAAACAAATTGTTATGCCATGTAGATATCGTGTAATAGATAAACAAAAAAGTAATTTTTTTATTAATAACCTTTTATAAAAAAACATTCCCCAAAAATCTAAATACTATTCAGAATATCATGTAAAATATAAATTAAAAAAACTATAGAACATAAATTTATTGAAAAATCTTTAGATTTTTTAATAATTTTTATTAAATTCAAAATCATGAACAGAAGCTGTAATTAAAATTGAAATGATATTTTTTTGACTTTTGCATTATTTCATTCAGAGTACCGGGTCCATTTGAAACCCTTGCTCTTCCATCATGATGTATGCTTTATGGGCACATCAGCAAAAATGAGGTGTGTTTATTATTATAATATTGTATATATTATTACTGAAATGATGCAGGGGCTGCTAGCTGGGGCAGCAGATAACCTCTAAAGGAGGACAGTTTTGGGACGTTTAATACGCGAGGGGGGCGTTATATCATAGGTTGAACGTTTATCGCGGGGTTCCGGTGCTGTGGGAGTTCAGCATAAAACGCTTGAAGAAGTGTATTATGAATTATTTTACGGGAGTAATACCCGAGTCGTGATGGGGTTGCGTAGTCCTGGTCGATTTGGTCGTCTGATGACCTTATTCTGGAAAAAGGGTGTAATGAACCGAATGTATATTTGCGAGAACGCAACGAACCGGAACGCCTCTCGATGCGTTTATCCATGTATATGCACCTACATATTATATATGATTTTTACTTCGCGGGGATTAGGGGATGGCTGTTTCGCTACGCCTCGCGGCAGAGGAATGTCATCTCTGATAAGATTAATAAAAACGGGCACATCCTCGTGAAATTATGATCTTGTCTAGTGCCGCCGACGAGTCGCTGGATTATTCATGGCGCGTTCTCTTCAGACATTTGACAAAAGGCTCGAACACAGATCTTTCGTCCGCTTTATAATTCATACGCGAACACAACGCGATGTCCAAAATGAGCGTCGGCCCGGTCAGGCGGACGAAGAATATATAAAATGAAACATGAAACATCGCGACGCCAGCTTTACCGCGCCACAACCTACGACTCGACAATTAATAATGTAATTACAAAACGTACAACACACGCAACAATCAAATATGATTAAGGGCCCGTTGTGTGATCAGTAGTAACTTTTACTTCCCGTAATGAATTCATTTTACGATAGTTAAATATGGCGGACTTTTCACAGCTGTTCTAAAAGTCATCTGACACATTGTTAGTTACAGTATACGACAATTAATCATTCAATATCCCGCTATTTTGGTGATGAGAGTTCGTCCGATGACGTTAATGTAATAATATATACATTACATACATCTATGATTTGACAGTAGTAAATTTGATGTATCAACAACTCACAAAGGATTTTTACTACGGATGTTAATAAAAAGTTACTACTGATCATACAACCGGCCCTAATTGTAGAAGCAGTGCGCGTATCTGTTGCGAGATACCAGTGAATCAGTTATTAGTGACCTGTTATGTTATGTACAAGTCGCACATAGTCAGATACATACTTATTACATACTTACCATCACGCCGTTTCGCCGCGGGGGCAGGCAGAGAGAATAGAGCGCCATACTATTCGTCACTCATGTCATCCACATTCATACAAACTCGTCGATTATCGAGCCTTCTAACAGAACCGTCTACCAGTTTTTATTTTGCTCGATCGTGTCAAATATTTCTTACCGTTCTCTCCTCATTCATCTGTTCCATATAACCAAACCATCTAATTGATCATTTCTCAATCTTACTCACTATATTAAGATCAGATAAATGATTAAAAATTAGACAGAAATAATGCTCGATCGCTCTCAGAGATGGTTGTTTCAACATGGATCAAGATTAGTTTAAATATGAATTAAATATATTAATTATAAAGATATACATATAAAATCAATCTTATCGAAAAATATTGTTGTTGCGCCACCGGGATTCGAACCTGGATCTCTTTCCTAACCGGGGAAGGTGCATTATCCAACTATGCTACAGCGAAAATATTTTTAGCGACAATTTTCGAACCTATATGTTACCGTTTTGATATTAATACATTTAATCGTTCCATTATTTAACAGAGCCATCTACCTTATTTCTACAGAATCTCAAATACCTTTGAGTAAACTGATAGCAGACGCCAGAATTATCAATTCATTTTTATTAAATTTTGGACACATTGATACAAATTTATTATTTTAGGAGAACACATTCTTATTGTGAAGTTGTAATTATTCAGAACATGGGTCTGTGATATTTTAAATATGAATTAAATATATTAATTAGAAAGATATACATAAAAAAATTAATTTTATCGAAAAATATTGTTGTTGCGCCACCTGGATCTCTTTCCTAACCTGGGAAGAATAATGAATAATTACAACTTCACAATAAAAATGTGTTCTCCTAAATAAGATTAGTTTATTTAAAAAAAATATTATATTTATGTATTAAATATTGATAGTACATATATTCACGGGTATATATTATTATATATATATATTTTACTGAATTTATTCTACATACCTATATAGCTTGTCAATTTTTGACTTTTCACTTTGAATGGTGTATGTACATTGGTTCGCTAATTCAAATCTAGTTCGGGTACATTTTCACGTATTGAATGCCGCTCGAGTTTACACAATCGGACATATCTAATCCGCGTATGCTTGAGATGTTACATGTAACCATGTGACCATGTGATGTCAATATTACGGTTAGACCATTCAGTTCTACTTCCATTCAAGATAATTACGAGATTCAGAATAGTATACCACTTAAATTTTATTTAATTGCTTCAACGGCGGTGCCGGTGAACCCCAGCCCGGAGGCGAGGTGTTCTTCCGTCATTCGGGTTCTTCGCATTCCTTTCGAGAAGTTCTTTTAAATCGTCCCAAACTGAACTGTCCGAGCGTCCAGCGTTGAAGGGTTTAAACTAGAAGTGCGCATTGTTGGCGACAGGGTGAGAACCAGTTCAACCGATAAAAGAATCAATAGAAAGGTGTGACACATGCTTAGCGCGAACAAAGAAAAATTACAGTACGATGTGACTGGTTCGCGGCCGATGGGACGCGACATCGTCTCGAAACGTCGTCAGCAATCCTATACACACGCGAAATTTAACAATTCTGCATTTCGCTTGTTCTTCATTCAATACAGTGATGACAAATGGATGTTATTAAATATTATTTGCTTTAATCCGTTGCTGACGCATTCATATGAAACACCTATAATTTAATGTTACATGAATTTTAGATGATTTTTTGTAGTCGTCAAAAACGACAAAATATGAAGCGGAAAAAATATAATTATAAAGGAAGTAACATCATCATCATTATACCCCCTTCCCCTCCTCTAGAGCCGCTCCGTTCCAGCGTAATGACCACGTGACGCGCGAACGGTGCAGCCTCCAGGCCTGCAATTCCAATCGCGAAATTTCCTTTAAAACAGCTTTCGGCGAAAAAAGTAAAAACATTTCGTAAAATGTGATACAAGTACATCAGTTGGTGTGTCTCGGATGGGGAAGACTAGTGTTGTGTTCGTCGAAGCAGGCACCAAAGTTAACAGTCAATTTTATCGTGAACACGTTCTCAGACAAGGTTTGATGCCTGTAATTCTAGCGACATGTGGTCGCCATAACTGGAGCTCCATCTCACACAGCCAGAAACACAATCAACTTTCTTCATCGTGAGAATGTTCATTTCATCGAGGCAGGCGTGTGGCCACCGAACAGCCCAGATTTAAACCCAGTAGATTATGCAATATGGGGTGTTTTTGATGATTTCTGATTAGCTAAATATTGTGCAAAAAAAATACATTAAGAATTATAATTCATTATATAGATGTTTTCACTTTTTTTAGGCCGCCTCATATATGGGGTGGGGGAGGGGGGTGAAGCTCTATGTAGTTAGTGAATGCTTTGGGAATATATGTGTTGTAACAATAATGTAAATACAGGCTACAGCCTAGGTAGATTTTGAAGAACAAAGCTCTACATAATCAGGCCTATTCTCAAAATTGCAATATTGAAATGAAGGTGATTGTTACACCAACCCTCAAAAATAGACAGTATGTAAATTAACGTCCGTGTTATATTTGTGTGAGAGAGAGGGAGAGAGAGTGAGGGAGATAAACGTACCATAATCTGTCAAAACATAAAAATGGCAACAGGATTGGCCGTGATGGAAAGACGTCGTTTGCGTGATTTGTGCAACCCGATGGAAATTCCAAATGGGCAATTTTTACAATTATACCGCCTTGATAAGGTACAACTATACCGCACGACTATACTATAACGACCATCTTTCAGTATCCGTTCAAACTGATAGAACTTTCGTGGACATTCTCTACTCTGGTGCCATCAACGTCTCGCGTCATATATCTTCAATACCGTACGAATAATCCTCCAAAACCGCCGTAGTATATCTTTCTTAACACTGCAGCTATGCTACATATAGTAATCAGTCTGCAAACCGAATAATAATAAATTAAAAAATATTGAAAAGGCGTAATGTCGAAAATACATAAAAATAAACGCGGGATGTGTCAGAACATTTTATGGCGTTTTATGGCGTGTGTATGCTTTGAGTAGGATTCATTAGAAATAGAAAAATCAACAATTACGATATACTTTATCAGTGCGACCTTGCGAAATTGCCAAACTTGTAATCAAGTTGTGAAAAATGTCTCAATGAGTTTAAAAAGTGTAACATTAATAACAGCCTTCAGAATTGAAACGTTTAAGCCACAATCCGATGCATGTTGTGGGCTTTTTGTCAAGTCACGTTTTTCAATTCACGGTATTTGAGATAACCTTTTACGATTTTTCAATGGAATTGATAATTATAAAGTGCAGCGCGCCGTGCGCCAGGGACAGAGGTGCGTAATTGATCAGTTGTTTGGCTCGGCGAAAAGATCCCTGAAATACCTTTAGATAACGAATAATTTACCATAAAACTAATCTCCGCCATCTATACGCCGCGCCACGGTTGCGGCCTGCGCCGAGCCAATTATTGTATAATATGATGCCGACCAGAAACGTCCACGCTGCGCACATTTCATCAGCTGACCTTGATTCTCACATCGGAGTCGTAACACTGAAAAAACTAGGAACACACAAACCGTGGGCTACATTTTAGGAATTTTAATGTACCAAAGTAGTTTTTTCTCAACGGAAAACGAGAGTCGCTGTTACGCAACGCGGTTTTTAATGTAAAAGGTAAACAAACTCTTAATCATTTCGATTGTCTCTGCCAAATTTTAATCCGGGATTGTCGGACGAAAGTCAAAATGGCTAAGGTAAATATGCTTTGTGAAGTTTCAGAAATTTATTATCAGACAGCGTGATGTCCCTGCTAATATTCCAATATATGGAATTAATATATGAAATTTGATCAGATCGCCGTGTTTAAAGAGGGCCCTTAACTCCAATTCGACTATCTTTGTGATCACTTTCGGTCACAATTTTTTCTTAGGGCCGGTTGTGTGATTAGTAGTAACTTTTTACTTTAGTAAAAAAAAAAAAAGTTACTAAAGTAAAAAAATTTACGAAAACGGATTATTTGGTCGTTGGTAAAAAAATATTTACTCCTCGAAATTTTTTTACTCTCCGATATCCGATAGTAAAAACGAAAATCGATAGTTAAATATGGCGGACTCTTCACAGCTGTTCCGAAAGTCATCCGACACATTGATACGTAGAAAGTTGCAGTACACGACAATTAATGAGACTTCGTCCGACGATGATCTCGTTGTTTAATATACATTAACACATAATATGAAAAAAATTAATCATCAAAGTGACAGATTTCGAAAAAATCCATATATAAAGCATTAAATAAAGTATATCTCATGATTATTTGTCATGCCTGTAGACATCTCATCTATGCTCTGATAATAGTAAATTTGACGTTCGAACAACCCGCAAAAAGAGTTACTAAAGAAAACAGTTACCATAGTAAAGGTGGCTACTGATCACACAACCATATTCCATTTCATATGTTGCCATAGAGAACAGCAGAAATTTCGCCAGGCGGATTTTGGTTATCTTTAGGAAGGGCCAATTTCTCCACATCTTTGTCAGACTGGTCATCGCTGATTATACTATCCAAATTCTTCACGTCCTAATGAGAGCACCTAGGTATATAAACTATACTATAATAGTTAGAAAAGAAGTCACGAAACGGATTTTACTATTTTTTGATTTCGTTCTTATTTTAAGTATGTATTTTATATTGTACAGAGCATTAACAGTCTAATAACAGAACATAGGTACATAATACATGCGTTAGAATAAAAATATGCCCACCAAACCACTTATAAATGCTCAACACAAGCGGTTATTGCAATGTAACTCTCAATACTCACGTAGCCTACAAATACTACAGCGGGTATGAAATATGAAATATATACATAAAAATGATATGTTACGATGCATGTCTGAAAATATCGCACTTGCAAAATGAAATAATCAACAAAATACATAGAGAAATATATATGAACGTAGAAATAATTATAAACAAATATTTATCACCCACATAACATATATAAAAACAAAAAAAAAAGTTTTTATAGCTTAATTGGAGAATACATTCAACTCATTCACCATATTAATGTCATTATATAATACAATCTACATATAATTATAATCAAAATACATGGACAGCTGTCAAATCGGACGATCTCTGCTGCTATTCACGATGTTCACGGCCGCTTCTTCAGGAACAGGAAATATATTATCTGTAATATTATAAGATTTCGTCATATATAACGTATGTATTAGGAGATGATGGTAAGAAATATATGAAGCGAGAGTTTATAGCACCAGAAATAGAGGATATTCGTGCAAGACTCGATATGATGACACTGAAAATGTGCCTATTAAAAATATAGGGGTCTGTCCCATCCCTGTCATGTTAATAGTTG
The DNA here is from genome assembly GCA_031772225.1 of Eubasilissa splendida. Classification (NCBI taxonomy): domain Eukaryota; kingdom Metazoa; phylum Arthropoda; class Insecta; order Trichoptera; family Phryganeidae; genus Eubasilissa; species Eubasilissa splendida. Next base: position 19,492,278 of record CM062845.1, on the reverse strand, counting down.
GAAGAGAGGATGATCTCCTGCTGACAGCACCACTACACGTGGAAGTGAAGGTCCAAGTCGTTTCTTCAGAAAATCCTCGATTTAAAGTACCTACCGAGATTGTAACGGCCGCCGACGACCGTGGAAACTGAAAAGCTCGGCGAATCAATTTTATGACCGGCGACTAAATAATAATTAACAGAAACTAGTGTTTTCAATGCAACGTTAAGATAACAATATTTCCCAGATATCACTATTTAATTAACAATATAAGCTAATCAAAATTATCTCCAAAACAGAATTTTAAAAAAAGGCAACAAAGATTATTAAAAATTAATATTTATATAGAATTCCATTCAACAAGAATATTATATACTCATATTAAATAATGGGGATAATATTTATATTTGTTAAAAATGGTATGATTTTTTTTAAATACTTATAAAATGTATTAATTAGAAAGATATACATGTATAATCAATTTTATCGAAAAATATATTGTTGTATTTTTATTTATAATCTTTGTTTTATTAACCACTAAATTGAGTTTAAATAATTAATAAATAAATAAACTAAATAATAATAATTTTCGAAACCGGTAGATGTATTTAAACTCAATTTAGTGGTTAATAAAATAGAGATAATAAATAAAAATATGAATTTTAACCACAAAGTTAATATTGCTAATTTTAAAAGTATATATTGTTGTTGATACCGGAATTCGAGCCTGGATATCTTTCCAATCCGGGAAAGGTGGATTTATCCAACTATGCTATAGCAGACAGCACCTTTGTCGACAAATTTTCGAATATATACGTTACATTTTTCAAATAAATACATCTACCGTTCCATTATTTGAAAGCCATCTACTCAAACCTATGTTCTGAATAATTACAACTTCACAATAAGAATGTGTTCTCGATTATTAAGGATATGAACTGAAAATTCTCAACCAAATTCTCGACCAAATACATTATTATGTTTACTTCCTTATATATGGATGTGACGTCATGTCATCATCCGTACCGTAAATAAGAAATTTCAATGTCATTTATTTCTCAAATCGTAACCGTAACCAGTTTAATTTATCTGACAAATATCTGTTACATACGAATAAATACTTACGTATCACTTAAATAAAACATGGAATAATACACGTAAATTTATTTTTTGCAAAATAATATTATAAATAACATATACAAATAAGTCACCCAACAATTGCGTTCGTCATTTTCTTTTCATTAAACTAAACTGCACACACTTGGGTTTTAGTATTAGGGAACGTGGCGTCATTCGTTAGTAGTAGTAGTTCGAATTTAAATGCTATTAACTACTCTTACTATCAACATTCATTATCCACCGAAACCCTACTTCCCCGCCCCGCTCTTCTGCCCGAACGATTCGACACGAAACAGTATTTAGTTTAGTTATCACCTAACTATCTGTCTAATCCATAGTAGAGATTAAATAATCCAACGTGTGTAGTAAGTAGTATACAAAGTTTAGTTTGTTAAATTTTTTTAAATAATCACACCAATGAATTGATTTACGCGTTTGCCCATTAATTTTTTTCCATCATATCGTTGATCTCGATTCGGCACTAAAATATCACATTAAGATTTCAATTTCAGTTGGTTAGGTGCAGCTCGCACCCGACACAGAACAAATCCAAAACGCGGCACGATTGACCCGCGGGTCACGACCAATCAAGTCGCACTGTTTCCGAATCGTTCGTTAAACTTTTACCGCGACCGATGTACCTGGTCAATGTAAAACTCGAACAGGTGCGGGCGGCGGTCGGCTGTTCGCGTTGCCGATTGCCAAATGCGTAACATTCTCAATAACATAACACAACATGCATAACATTCTCAATAACATAACACAGCATGCATAACATTCTCAATAACATAACACAACATGCATAACATTCTCAATAACATAACACAACATGCATAACATTCTCAATAACATAACACAACATGCATAACATTCTCAATAACATAACACAACATGCATAACATGAGACTTTTCAAATCCGTAAATTGTAAAATTCAAAACGCGACAAGGCCGACTTACGCAGTACCCAGCGATAATTCTTCGAAATGCGTAGACAAATATTTTCGATTACCAACTGAATAATTATGATGAATTTCAAATACAATGTTGACGCACCTATGACAGTTTCCGTGTTCAATGTTTAATTCCTACTGTACTGCCTACATACGCAGACGCGTACAGCACGTGTAATTATTTGAATTTATTTGGAAAAACAAGTCATTGTATTACAAACAAATACGTTTCAACAAAGATATTTTAAACTTAATTGTTAAATTTGATTGATATCCAAAAAGTGTCAAAATTACTATTCACGATTGGATCGGGGTGCTTTTTGGTCTAACAGAAGACACTCACCATCTAAAATACTAATACTGATGTGACGTTTGAACCGTGTACGCGTTTATATTAAATTTAAATAAAATGTTTGTTCACTGCAAGTCTTTGCAGACATTGTACTGTACAGACATTTAATAGCGAATAATTATCAATATGAAAGTTAAGAATCTCCTATTTTCTTAATAAAATATGTTAGCACTTGATGGTAATCGAATAAATTATAGATATAATTGAATAGAATACAAAATTGAATAGAAAAAATGAACAACCTGTTTATAACGAAGATATTTAATCACGTGTGCCTAATTTGTATGTTTATCTTTTGGTGGTATTTATTTTGAAGGCTGTTTTAAGGAAATATCGCTGACAGTTTGTTTACAAAACAGATTAGGTCTTATCGACCTGGAACACCTGTTTGGCAGTGATTCCCTTCGTCTACCTGGATTAGGAAACACGGCAAGAGCCGGCGGCATAGATTCAACGAAAATTATGTCGACTTAGGAAAACTTTGTGATTGATGTTAGCCGCCAGACCTCGTTCGCCCTTGCGACGACAGAGGTCAACAATTTAAAAAATAATGCGAAACATGCTTTATTTCTTAGGAAATTTGAAATGATAATATTGTAGTACACTGGTTGTATTTTGAGTGGAGTGAGAGATGCACCCGTGACTAGTCACAAAATTATGCTGCGTCGTTAAAATGGAATTATGAAAGCCACCTGGCTCCCAGATAATTTGTTTTTACAATACAGCTTACATGTAACTACACCGTACTTTATTAATAAGACACTAATGTCGGTTGGCGTTGTCGCTCTAGTTTAGCGGAAATAGCGAATGCAAAAGGTTGAAATAATACTCATTAAGTACCTGCCTAACATTTGAAGGAGCGCAATTTGATTTGTTAATTCTTAATTTCCACGTTTTATTTAATAACGTATTTATTTTGTGGTAACTTTGGAAGTACCACCAGATTCTCTTGGAGTTCTATCCTCTCTTTGTACTCTCGAGTTGCTTTGGAGTAAAACTCAGTAGATTACAACAACGTATTTACAGTAATGAACAATTATATACTTCTTCAATATTTGTAAAATTACTTTGTGGCCCCATTTTATATTAATAATTATACAAAATACTTTGTATAAAACCACTATTTATTAATTATTCAACATTTTTGATACCTATGGTATCTTATTTTATGCTTGTATTTTTTTAATTTCAGTATACATTGTTTCCTGAAGAAGATACCATAGGTATCGAAACATGTAGAATAATGAATAAAGTATTTTGTCTAATTATTAACAATTATATAACGCAGATATAGACTAATAACTATTGCGAAGCGGCGATGGAAAAGAAACCCGTTCCCCTAGAGACGGCCTCTTATAAGCTTTGTCTCCCACCACTCATCTACTCACTCTCCTGCCATACACACATACACACAAATCCAAAGTGATAGTTCTCACACTTATATATTATTAACTTATTTGAGAGACACCACCTTATGTAAGCACACGTAAGTGACAGTGAGCGGTGACTCTTCTCTCATCCAGGACCGTTCTATGAGCAATAGCTCCCATATGGGTCCTACTTATTCACCGCCAATATTGTGACAGTAGCATTTTAACTAACAAGAGGTTCGGAAGGATGAAATTCAAAATACAGTTATTTCATCGACCAATATAAAATGTTAGTGAGAACGATTAAAATATTAATATTAATTAAATATATTAATTAGAAAGATATACATATAAAATCAATTTTAGCGAAAAATATTGTTGTTGCGCCACCGGGATTGGAACCTGGATCTCTTTCCTAACCGGGGAAGGTGCATCATCCAACTATGCTACAGCGACAAATTAAGATATACATATAAAATTGATTTTACATGTATATATTTCTAATTAATATTTAAATTATCACAGACTTATGTTTTGAATAATTACAACTTCACAATAAGAATGTGTTCTCCTATTAATTATCTTAGATAAAAATTTTAAAATATACATTAATGTGATATTTTCCAAAGTATTCGGTCTCACTAGAAATTAATTCCGCTGTCTCGTGTGACGTTTCAGACCCGTCACTGTTCGCATTCTATTGTGACGAGGATTCGACCTTCCTACCTGCGAGCAAAAATGAAATGAAAAGAATTATTATTCCAGAGAAAAAAAATGTAACCGCTAACTCTCATATCTAGCGTCGGTTCCAGGAACGCTCTACGGTTTGCGTAACCACCCGTTTAACAATTCAATTTTTTTAAATCAAAGAATCTTCAAAGATATACTGAAAACACTGTAATACAGTGTTTGTTCACAACATTTTGCATTTTCGTTAGCTCTTGTTCCATTTCTTTAAAGCTTGTCCAGCTACGTTGAGCTTCCCTTCCCCTAACACTACACATTAGACGTGTAGCACACGTGCGCAGGTCAGCTTCTACCATTGTATATTTTTTTACGTACGTAAGCAAATGAATATTTACGTACAAACCTATTAGTAAATTTCGCGAGTAAAAACACATAAATATATATCGACGTTGGAAATGTCAAGCTGTGATATAAAATTTTTGATTTGTCTTTTTTTTGCTTTGTTTTTTGGGACTCAGATTTCTTCTAATTTATAATTCTTTGACGAAATATTCTTTAGTGGATGGACGGACGATGTAAATATAAAATAACGATACATTAATCTGCAAAGCAGCTAACTCCATTTTTCTAAAATGTTCAGGAGCAACAAAAAACTGTTTAATTTTGTAATTAAACGGATAATATTCAAACAATGGTAAATCTCTAGTCTATTAGAAATAGATCATAATATATCACATTTTTTCTCCCAAACATTTTTTCCCTGGAATTTCTATGATATAAAGACATGTATAGACAACAGTGATAGTGAGTGACACTCTAGAAATCTGACTGTGATAGTTGGACGGTTTACAACTGAAACGTTGGCTAATTTAACATACAATTAATTAATTCAATATTTTTCTATTCATCGTGATAAAAAAAAAAAATTCTCACGAAATGGACGTGCCATACCTATGAGAAATCATCGTAAACTCCGAACCTGTCAGGATTAGTTGGGATAATTTTTAACCCCCAACATATGTCGGTCGGACGTCATTTGTCACCGAAATGTCACCGCTGCACGGCCAGTCTTGTTAAGCACAAATAAGCTAACAGATATTCCAGAAGACCTTCAAAATGGGACGCGGTTTAATGCACGTAGGACCCTCGCGTTTGATTTAAAAAAAACATATTATACAGGTCCTCGCGTTCCCAGCGGGATCTCGAAAACCGCATTTCGTGAATAGTCCGATATATTTGTATAGAAGGGCGACGCGCCGTACACTAATTTGATAATTTTAATACGTATGTAAAGCGATGATAAACATAAGTAGCATTCTGTTTGGGTGCATACAATTTAGGACCGCCTATTTCCTCACAAATATTCTCAGACCTCGCTGGCATTAAATAAATACGTCCTTTTTAACGGTGAACCGTCTTTGTGGTGAAGCAGAAATATACAGGAATATTGGGGTACGGTAGCAACATAATCCATTAACGAGAATTTTATGGGCTTATATAAAAAATGCCGATATCGTATTTCAAAGTGCCCCCAACAAGTCTCCCTTGATCCTCGACTATAATTCATACACAAAGGACAAAGCCATCGAAGTGAATAGTCATTATTACATTTCAACTGCAAAAATGATAAAACAGAAATGCAAATAACTGGGATTTCAAAAAAATGCCAGAGAAAAGAAGGTTATATTTTTTTTATTTATCATGCAGTTAATTTTTCCTGTGGTAGTTTAGATATTTAAAAAACTGGTAACGAATTACATATTATACTTGACGTAGGTAACTTAAGTCTAGGTTAGGGGTCGACTTTCTAGTAAGAAAAGCCAAATATTGAGAAAACTCAAAAATTTTATAGAGCCGCAAAATAAACTTTTACAGCATTTTAATAACGAAAAAAAAACGAGATAAAATCAAGATTAAAAAAAAAAAAATTCACAATATAGTCGTAGGCTACTTAGAAAACAAGAAAACCTAAATAATTAAACATTAATAATACACTTTTTGGGCTTTGTAAACTTTACTCGTTAGAACGGTGACCGTTGAAAGCTCTGCTGTCTTGAAAGTAATTATTTGTTAAAAAAAAAAAATAATAATAATAATTATTTGTTTTTAATTTTAGGCATGCAATTTGCTTTTTAAATTTTTATTTATTTGATTCATTGGTAGAGCTAAAAAATGTGAGAATGGCTTTTATTGCATCATGTTTCAGGCAAACTATTCCGTGTATCAAATATATGAACTAGAGTTGTAGAGCCTCAAATGTCTATGAAAAGAACCGCTGTCTACCGAGCTAGGTAGCTAAGTAATAAAACTTAATAAACGTTTTTATTTTTTCATTACACTAAAATTTGTACAACACGCACGTTAAAGTCCGTCTCGTAATCAAATACAGGTTGATGTCGAGTGTTAGGGAATGTAATGTATTAATTAGTGTTTTTTCCGAATTTAATTTTTTTGGTTTTTTATTTCGTTCAAGTGCTCCTTAATATTAAAATTTTAATATTAGAATTAAAGAGCATTAGAGATGCCTAAATAACAACAACTATTCGGAATTTCTAATCACCTTTTGGAAACAAACCATTCTTTTGATATTTACAAAGGTTTAGAAATTATATATACAAATACAATGGGGTTTACAGTTAGATAAATTTGAAATTTTTAAAATAATAAAAAGTGTTAATAGTAAACTAAATATTATAAATAACCAAATCCTCTTTGTAAATAGTCACCTTTTAAATTTGGTTTCATATTAGTTCTTACTTATTCACCACTTTACGGTTTTGTTATTATATATGCTTGTATACATTGTTTCCTGAAGAAGATACCATAGGTATCGAAACATGTAGAATAATCAATAAATAGTGGTTTAAACAAAGTATTTTGTCTAATTTTGAATATAAAATGAGGCCACCAAGTAATTTTTTCAAATATTGAAGAAGTATTTTTATTTCGACTATTTTGTCGAAATACATTCATACCACAAACTGAGTACCACGTCAATTAGCGAATGATAATACTTCGTTGTTTGAGACGCACCTCTTTTCCATTCACAAATCATAATACTAATGCTATGAATCGTGCCGTATATTTTACTTCATATTTTACAGTTCAAATTTTAATTTAATTGAATTAATTATAATAATGAATTTTTAATAAATTAATTTCTCCCTTACACAATATTAATTAAATAAATAAATGGCATAACTCGGTTTGAAAAATAGTAAAAATCACATGTACCTCGTGTATTGAGGTCCTTTTTCACCGATAGAAACCTTAAGTACTTAGACATTAGCTCCAAATCTAAATTCTCTTCAATATCTTCGAAACAAGAAATTACGCGTTCAGAAAATTTCTCAATTGTTTCCCTACTCATGTGGCTCGTAGCTCCATCCTGCTGTCGTCCAAAAGCACTTCAAACTTTACGAAATTTTCACCATTTACTCATTTCCATTAATGGTGTAGTTTTTATTTGACAGATGTCGCATTGCTAACCCTGGAAGATGAAAAAAATAGATGCCTATACATTATAAATAATAACGAATTAATGTACATGTGAAATGAGTGTATATTATAATATATATACAGTGTTATGTACGTATAACATGGCTAATATGAAATCGTGGCTAACATGTGTCATAACATAATTTATAAACACAGTGTTCTCCTTGTCAGTTCTTCCCTTGTCTCGGACGACCCTTGTCTCGAGCCACGTGACATTCCACAAAGCGATTTATTACCAACTGCAATTCGGGCGTGACCGAGCGAAGCCGCAGGAGGCTGCGGATTAAAACTTACCATTCTGTTGATTCGCCTCTCCGTAACATCATCTCGCGAGATGTGTTGCCGTTCCGCGAGGAATACTCCATAATGTCATCGTTGAATATTAACTGTTATTTCTTTATACGTATCGATCGCACACAGGTGGAAGTTGTGAAAGCCGCCCAGCTCCAGAGAAACTGTTTCTAGAATTGCTCACGCGAGCGTTTACGAAATTCTTCAGACCGCTTCAATTATAACGATACACGACAAATAATGCTAATATCATTTGAAAAATCATTCGTGTAACCGTTACCGACGTTACAACACTCACCGAACGCGTTATGTGTAACACGTACGAATGCATTGTAATTGCGATATGCTAGGTACTAGTAGTATGCCAGGGAAATTACTGGTTTTTTTTTCCGTACGAACGTACAGCGTACACAGTATTGATACGCTTTGGGCTTAAGTAAAAAAAATATGCGAAATGGATTGTTTGACCGTTGGTAAAATATATTCTTAAATATATCTAAATTACATTTTGTGGTAAGCTCGTTTTACTCTCCGGTATCCGATAGTAAAAGCGAGAATCGATGGTTAAATATGGCGGTCTCTTTACAGCTGTTCAAAAATTCATCCGACACATTAATGTACTGAAAGTTGCAGTATACGACAATTAATCATTTAATATTCCGATATTTTAGTGATGTGAGTTCGTCCGATGATGATCTCGGTGTTATATAAACATTAGCACACAATTAAAAAAAAAATCACAACCAAAGTGACAGATTTCGAACGCAGAGGCGAATAAATTCATAGATAAAGCATAAAATAAAGCATATTTTATGATTATTTATCTCATCTATGTTTTGACAATAGTAAATTTTACGTTCAAACAACCCGCACAGGGTTTTTACCACGGGCGATGGTAAAAAGTTACTACAGTAAAAACATCACATCCGACCATTAATGAATGTGCAGCATGTGGACATTTTTGAGAATCGTGACCCATGAATTGTGATCTTTTGTTGTACTCGGCGACTCTCCTTCACCTTTTTAGAGAGATAGCCGTTGCAATAGGTAGCGTCGTTGATCTGGTGTCTATCGAGGGGCAGATCACCCTCTTCGTCTCTTTCCTTTCACCTGTCCAGTCACCACCAGCTCCTCCAGGTTATCATGGCCGATGAGTATTGAAACATTCAAAAATGTATTGGTGCAATGGAAATATTGCGTGATTTGAGTTGCCATGAATTAGACAAATAATAGGATAGAGATATTGTAGTCAAAAACAATGTTTGCACTAATTTTGGATCACGGTGTGGGCATAAAAAAATCATTACCTTACCAGTATAATAATAAGGACTTATTAAGACGCATAAATAAGTTAAGAAAACTAAAAACAACACGAAAGCTGTATACTTCGGACACATTCTTCGCAATGAAAAATATGATCTTTTGCAACTTATTGCGCGGGGAAAGATAGAAGGGGACCCACCACATTATCAGGAATGATTTAATAATGCACGTATTTCGGTCCTACTCTTACGCCGCTTGGCTTGCTTTATTTTTACTGCCACAAAGGAAGCTGTTCGATAGCGCCCCGCACACAATGATAGGGCCATATCGCGCAGCCTCCTATACCAAATTTGCTCTCATTGTACCGATAGAAGGCGGCAGAGGCGTAGGCAGAAAGGGATGATCCTCGACTGTGCACCGTCAGAAAGCGGTTCAACATGTTGATAATCGTGTACTGCAACATGGTCGCCAACATTCGATAGATGGCGACACAAGAAGATGTTCAAAATTCGCACTCGCACACCTTAGACGGAACACGGTGAACATCTTTTACATTACACGGGTACTTAAATTATTGTATCTGAAAGGCTAAATAAAAAATGTTGCGATTCTCGTAAATAATGAGTTTATCAATTGATTCAATAATTAAAATTCAAGAGGTATAAACGCGATGAGACACGACGCTCCTGAAAGAATTCTCTGAAGCCGTAAAATGGCTGATGCGGGATAGGCCAGGCCTCCTGCGTCTGCTGTCGCGTGTGAGTGATGAGGTCCCGCCGGGCCTGCCCCGTACCGTGGGAATGGAGCTACCCTCGAAGCGGGAGCTACCCTCGAAGCGGCAGCTACCCTCACAGCGAAACCGGTGGCGAACCGGTCGGGATTATTGTGATTGGTGAGCGATGACAGTATTACACCACTAACGTAGTGTGATTGAATTAGCATTCGTTCGTCGCTCCGCCGAGGTATTAATATGTATATCTATGCAAATATTTTTGATGTAAATGTATGTAAATATTTCGATGTAAATGTATAATCTAAAACTATTGTTTATACCGGCAGTAATTAAAATAGTTTTGTCATTTTTAATAATATCATTTTGTAACTTGAATGCATCTGTGCGAATCGGGTCTTTATAAAAGTTGCGCTATGAGATGTCGGATGGTAATTTGGGGTTTTGGTCATTCTCTCCGTTTACCTTTCAACCAATCAATGGACGTTACGTAAAAATAAATTTAAAAAAAAAACCGCCTCGCATGTCTCAGATATATTGCACCCCTGCATAAAATATATTTTTCTACTTATTACTTACTTAAATAAGTTTTAATACTTCATACCCACAAAACCTCCTATAAAACGTGCAAAAATAGTCTAATTATAATGTAAAACAGAGTGAATATAAATCTGTGCTGTTCAACATTTCTACTAAAGTAGCCCGCTTGACGCTTGCCAAACTCCCGTAACACATCACGCATCGACATAGTAATACTTGGACACGACGCTCCCTACACACAAAGTTCGATTCGAAAATTTGTCAATTCGCAGTTTGACGCAGTTCGCGGCAATTCGGCGGTAGAGTGCTGGCGGGACGGGAGTAGAAAATATCGAAAAATACTGCAATCTATTATATATATATATACTTGTATATAAAGATGTGTGGTTTGTTTTTTCCGAGCTTGATGAAATTTTGCACACTTGACCTTAAAAACGAGATTTTTTTAAATTAAAATTTTCGAAATAAGAGGAAAATCACTGTCTACCACCATCCCCCTAAATGAAGCCTCTTCACTCTGCGTAAAGATACTTTAGCTAGTAAAATATATAATTTGTAATATGTTTTATAATAAGACGGCAGCGGATCCACCTTGGGTCGACCTTCGCCGTAACGAAGATATCTGGATTAGCATACAAATGTCTATGCTCCGTCTCGGTTTGGGGACATTTGCTATGCGGCAGCGGTAATATAATGGACGCATCATGCTGCAGCGGCAGCGGTAGGCGGCGCGTAACGAGATGCCGAAACAGAACAGGATAACAACACTTTATAACCATTCTGGACGGGATCGACGTGAATGATCAACGATCGTGCAGACAATAGGAAAACACACGTCAGCGTTGTGACACGCGAGATGTTTCCACGTTCGGGCCACGTGCAAGTGCCACCGCGGAGCCGGACCGGCATACCCGATCGGTCCGGCCGACTATGCCTGGAATAGTTAATGGCCAAGAGTCGCCCGGGCGGAATACTACACGCCACATGCGCCGGACAGAGTGGACAAACTATATTTATTTACGTTTAATTACGCTGCCGTCTTTCATTGAATCCGGAATTTTATCGAGAAATATTGTTGTTGCACACAACCGCAATTAATTTTATATGTATATCATTTAATTAGTATTTAAAACATCACATACATAATTACATCTTCACAATAAGAATGTGTTCTAAATATGAATTAAATATATTAATTAGAAAAATATTGTTGTTGCGCCACCGGGATTCGAACCTGGATCTCTTTCCTAACCGGGGAATGTGCATCATCTAACTATGCTACAGCGACAATTTTCGAACCTATATGTTATCTTTTTGATATTAATACATTTAATCGTTCCATTATTTGAAAGAGCCATCTGCCTTATTTTTACAGAATCTCAAAAACCTTTGAGTAAACTGATTGCAGACGCCAGAATTATCAATTCATTTTTATTAAATTTTATAAAATTAAAATATCACAGACCTATGTTCTGAATAATTACAACTTCACAATAAGAATGTGTTCTCCTAATAATATATAAGTTGTATCAAATTTAATAAAAAATAATTATTAATTCTGGCGTTTACTATCGGTTTACTCAAAGGTATTTGAGATTCCATGAAAACAAAGTAGATGGCTTTCAAATAATGAAACGATAGATGTATTCATTTGAAAAAAAAGTATAACACATAGGTTCGAAAATTTGTCGTCAAAAATAATGTCGCTGTAGCATAGTCGGATGATGCACCTTCCCCGGTTTGGAAAGAGATCCAGGTTTGAATCCCGGTGGCGTAGCAAAAATATTTTTCGATAAAATTGATTTTAGCATATCTTTCTAATTAATACATTTAATTAGTATTTAATATATAATTCTCACCAATGAAAAAATGTTTGTTCTCCGAACGTTCCATTTAAACGATTTAACTGAACTTTACATATCCAATCTAATAATAATTTAATTCGAAATAAGAAGACAGATAGATAACTATCAACTATTCTGTGTAAATTCGAACATATTTAATTTTTTCACGTCTTAAGTACATATGATAATATTAAACGAGACATGTAAACCTACGCACACGCAAAGAAAACATTTTTATCGCCGGCTATCAATTTTCAATAATAAAATCGGAGATTCAGTCTCACAGCATCTCCTGGCCACCGGCCACAGGCTGCATCCGGTTTTGCTTCAGGATGCGTTTCAAAAACCGCAAGATTTTTTTTTTATCCCGGGCGAAGCCGACCCTCCTGGCAATTCTTTATTCTTCGACAGTGCGCAGTAAGTAGGAGAACGGTGTGCTTTACCGAAATTTATCGCTATGTCGCTTAGATATCATTCGTGTATGTGTAGTAAATAATGAGATGATGGACCGCGCCAGCCCAGCCACCCTGCCCTGCACACCGCTACGGAATAATTACGATGGGAGATAAGTGGAATTTTAATGTTTCGATTTCAACTTTTGACATACCCTCTACACATACTAATTTATTTGTTCTTTACATTTACGCAATCGAAAGAAACGTGCGTAGGATGATTGCATTCAGCGATGAATATTATTATTATGATACTCACAATATGTTTAGTTATGTTACCATTTTGAATTTTAAAATGATATCAAAACTTGAGAAACGTAATTCATCTGGATGAATGGCGTTTCGCGTTCATGACTGGTAAACTACCCAATGGCGTAAATATGCATCTAAATATATATATATATATGTTCACAATTAACAATATTTAAGTATGTCCAAGAACACACAATTACTGGATTTTTACCTCTAAAGGCATTGTTATCAAGACAAATTATAGATATCTCATAGAGACGAAGCTATTTTATATAATATTATATTATCGACCTGTTTTCGGCTGGCTTAAGTGATCACTTTACACAATGTAGCGTTCACCATTTTACCCACAACCAATCTCCATATCTATCAAATTTTTGGAAGTTGGTATACATGTTACTATACTTCGCTGTTTCAGGGAATATTAATTTCCCTGAAGCAGCATAGATGTCACTAATGAGAATCTTATTTTAGAAATATGGAAGTTATATTCTTTATCAAAAAGTCTCTTTGATATATATATATGTTTTATTGTTAGATTGTTTTTTTTTTTTTTCGGTTTTGATATTTAAAAGTAATGTGATAATTTATCTTTACAATTTTGTATCCCACATTTAGGAATTGAATTTGTGTTTTTGATAAATATAATCCGGAGGATGACATTGATGACGAGAACGACATGACCCTAAAGTTTTTTACGCGGGGTTTAGATAATTCAAAGTATTTAGAGTTTATTTTATTTAAACAATATTATATTAAATACTAATCAAATGTATTAATTAGAAAGATATACATATAAAATCAATTTTATAGGAAAATATTATTGTTACGCTACCGGGATTAGAACCTGGATATTTTTCCAAACCGGGAAGGTGCATTATTCAACTATGTTACAGCGACAGTATTTTAAACTACAAATTTTCGAACATATATGTTACACTTTTTCAAATCAATACATCTGTCGTTCCATTATTTGAAAATTTGTCGCTGTAGCATAGTTGGATAATGCACCTTCCCCGGTTTGGAAAGAGATCCAGGTTAGAATCCCGGTAGCGCAACAACAATATTTTTCGATAAAATTGATTTTATATGTATATCCTTATAATTAATACATTAAATTAGTATTTAAAATATCACAGACCGTCTGTTCTGAATAATTACAACTTCACAACAAGAATGTGTTCTACAAATAATATATTATTATATTTCAAGATGTTAAAAAAGGTAGTACTAAATTTATCTTACTTAATAATATTATAATTAGCTGAATATATTTGCAACAACCGATGCATCGTCTCGCATCGATATCGATGCAAGACGATAGCAAAGGTCGGAGCTGATAACCCGCAAGACATACATGAGATGATACCACAATCAAGTCTGACAATACGGAGATATTTGTCAATTAATAAGCTGCACATAGCGTGGACAGCGAGACGAACAAATGTTTCACATCTGCACATTAACGATAGACTCAACTGTCTGCCTGAGGCCTATCCTTCAATTTTTAGAAAATAAAATAGCTGGCTTGCGAAGCTCGTTTGCTTGTCCATCTAAAGCAAACAGGAGATCGCGAGCCGCAGTCACGAGTGACAGACGAGGAAGAGGAATTAATATGATACGGCAGTATCGAAATATTATCGTTATAAACATCAAAATAATTCAATATATTAATTATAAAGATATACATGTACAATCAATTTTATCGAAAAATATTGTTGTTGCGCCACCGGGATTCGAACCTGGATCTCTTTCCTAACCGGGGAAGGTGCTTTATCCAACTAAGCTACAGCGACATTATTTTTAGCGACAATTTTCGACCATATATGTTACCTTTTTTTGATATTAATACATTTAATCGTTCCATCATTTGACAGAGCCATCTACCTTATTTTTACAGAATCTCAAATACCTTTGAGTAAACTGATAGCAGACGCCAGAATTATCAATTCATTTTTATTAAATTTTGGACACATTGATACAACTTTATTATTTAGGAGAACACATTCTTATTGTGAAGTTGTAATTATTCAGAACAGACGGTCTGTGATGTTAAAATAATTATTTATTTGATATAGTTGCAAGAGAGCTTATAAAGACATATTTTTCAATTTTGTAACTTTTCTACAGCACAATCACGCAAATTGCTTGTTCCAATATTTTCATTTTGGTGTCACCCACGTGACCACTTGGGTACCACTAACGCAATCAAATACGACTCGATTGGAACGACAATTTAAACGGTGACGATACGTTATTAATGTAAAAGACACAAAGATTTAATTTTTGAAAAGTAAATACTTTTACTGGCATAAATGCGTTATAAATTTTGTTCCAAACCCCTGTCCGATATGTACACTTTATTTCGTGTCTATTCACTTACTGGTCTGCGCGTCCGATTGAAAAACAACTCGATATTTTAATTCCATAAGGTCGAGTATTTGAATACGTGACGCGACAAGTCAAGACGGAGGCGCTGAACAATCGTCCGAAGCTCCGCAATGTTGCAAACAGATGCTGTAACCGAGGGGGCGTATTAGATGAATTTACCCAGAAGTGAAGCTTTCGGCGTCCGAAGCTCGCTCCACGACGCGGACCGGGGAATGTCGGAAACGACAGGTTCATTTGCATAATATCATGAACACCCGAAACATTCGCAAAGACAGGTATCTAGAAGATGGGATGCTGTTCAATAAATAAGTATTCGAATTTCATCTTCTGATTCGGTAGGAGTTGTAATTATTGATCAAAATTTAAAATGACACAGTCACATTAACGAATTAGTGAAAAGAATAAGAAAATCAGGCCTATTCTCAAAATTGCAATATTGAAATGAAGGTGATTGTTACACCAACCCTCAAAAATAGACAGATAGTTTTGACAGATTATGGTACGTTTATCTCCCTCACTCGCTCACTCTCTCTCCCTCTCTCTCATTCAAATATAACACTATTTTTGAGGGTTGGTGTAACAATCACCTTCATTTCAATATTGCAATTTTGAGAATAGGCCTGAATGTATTTATATATTCATAAGATTAAGGAACAAATAATTTTAAAAAGGTATATTTTGCTATTGTTCACTCACTACTCCAGTATGGAATAATTGGGTGGGGAGGAGCATACAATAATATAATGAACTCGGTAAAATTAATGCAGAGAAGAATTATTAAAGTGATATTTAAAAAAATGGTCAACTTTTTCAACACAAACACTTTTTGCAAAATTCCCAGTTCCCAAAATAGAAAACATTTACAAAAAAACCTCAATTAATCAATTCATTAAAGAAAATAACACTAGAAAATTTGAAACAAGCACATCATTAAGGTTTAAAAATAACTTTAAAATCCCTAAATGTAACACCAAACACTATCAGCAAAATTCTATATATTTAGGGATAAAAAATTTCAATAGCCTCCCTACACAAATTAAAGAAATAAAGGATATAAAAGAGTTTAAAAAGAAACTAAATGAACACTTCAAAAACACATAATTGGACAATAAACATTATTACAGAATACTTCAGAAGCACACAAATGGACAATGAATAGAATATGTAAGGTATTATATAAAATTATTGTAGTGTAACTCCCTCTCCAAGCACAAGAGCTGGTCTCTTTATTGGAGAGGTAAGCGAAAGAAAAACCATGTATGTATGTAACCATATATTTAAAAATTGAAATTATTTTGCCATTGTATTTTCGCTAAATTAAATAAATTAAAAAAAAAAAAAATAATTTCGTTGGTAACCTACTTAACATATTTTATAATTAATTTTATCGAATATGATACTCGTGTCTTGCACCTAATGACGACAATATTTAAAAGACATTTCGAAAACAGGACACCGTGCAAAATACTTGTAGGTAATGAATATTAAAAAAAAATACTTTTAACGTTTTAACGCGAACAAGAAATCTAGTGAGTAGAATGCACGATGTGTGCAAGGAAAGCGACCTTATTATTAATGTCAACAAGTGGAAAGTGATGGTATTCGAGAAGGAGGAAAGCGAGACACCGTAGGTAATGAATGTTCGGAACAAGTAGATAAGTTTGTGTATTTGAGAAGTGTGTTTGATAGAAACGGAAAGTCTGATAAAGTTATCGAAAAGAGGGTGACTGCAGGGAATAAAGTGAGCGGCGCTTTGAATGGAATTATATCTAACGGGAACTTGTCAACCGAGGTAAGACTAGCGGTACACGATGGAATCCTGGTAACGACAATGATGTATGAAAGTGAGGCCTGGATTTGAAGAAGAGGAACGAAAATAGACTGAATGTGGCAGGTCCATTTATGACAGAGCAAAGAGTGAAGAAATAAAGAAAGAATGTAAAGCTGATCTTAGTATAGTATGTAAGATTCAGAAAGGATTAATTAGGTGGTATAGACAAATGGAACGGATAGAAAGATATATGACCCAAGTGTTGATGGCGCCAGAAGTAGAGGACATCCGTGGATGACTTGGCACGACCTAGTAAACCAGATACCGGAGCACGGTCCTGTTAGAAGCCTCAATAATAGGCGAGAATCGTGTCAGTCAGGATAGAAGAGTGCGACGCTGTATCCTCTGTGCATACCTCCGCGGGGAATCGGCGTGATGGTAAGTCAGTAGACCCTCGCGATAATACATAACGCTGAACAAAAAAATAATTTAAATATTGATATGCTCAAATTTATATTCAAATACAAAATTACACATTTTTCCTTTCATCTATGAATTATGATAGTTAAAAAAGAATGCAAGAACCTACCTATTTACCTAGTGTGAAAGGAAGACACTTGCATAGTTAAATTTCCCTGATGTAGTTCAACAGAGGTCCACCATCAAAAATCTTTGTGACAGATACGAAGTCAGCTTTTGTTAAAATTATTGTTGTATAATTTAATAACTGTGGAGGAAAGTAAGGTCCCGAAGCGAATAATATAAAGAGCTCGAGTCTCGAGTCAGAGGCAGAGCCTCAAGGAATTTAACATATCAATAAAACGGAAACACTCAACACTCGATTGGCAAAGCATTAACAATGTGCAAATTGGTTTATCCCATCCGACTGTTTGTTCTTGTAAGGAGCGCGAGTGGGAGCCGCTCAACCCATCTCGTTCCGAGGAATTTTATTACGCAGTCGGCACTGTATGCGAAAGCAACAAACCCACAATTCTGACGATAAATAACAAAAAAAAAAAAAAACACCATTTCCAAATCGGCAAACAATGATTAATTCGCTAAAGCAATAAACATGTTTGTCGACTTCACGTGGTAGCATTTGATAGAAGTTATTTCTCTTACTTCGTATAAACATTATTGGTCAATGCCACGCGCATTGCTGTAAACATTATGGGATACATTAGTGTAAACTTTACACGGCCTATTTGTACCTCGTGTAATCTCCAAAATGTTCGTTTGATTTCAGTGTTTGATTTGTACCGCGATCGGTGTGTTCTTGGACTACAATGATATTTGTCGGTGTTAACAGATAAGACCAGCCGTGAGCCGGATATTTACTTATGATTCATTAGCTAATTAATCGATCACCAATAGACTTGTTCCTTCGCATTAGTCACACAATAATACTACAGAAGAGATCCAACAATTAGCGTTAGTCCAGAAACGCCAAAATGTTAGCGAACAGTACAAAACACCCATCAGACTAGCGCTTTCAGGCCTTTGCAATATTGAAATGAAGGTGATTGTTACACCAACCCTCAAAAATAGACAGATAGTTTTGACAGATTATGGTACGTTTATCTCCCTCACTCTCATTCAAATATAACACTATTTTTGAGGGTTGGTGTAACAATCACCTTCATTTCAATATTGCAATTTTGAGCAAGCGCTAGACGTTTTTGAAAGGAAAATTTTGAGACGCATCTTTGGTACGTTTTAAAAAATGAATTTTATTTTTAATGCTAGCAAAATCATTATTCAACTTTATTTTTGTAACCACTTATATGATTATTTAATATACCAACCGGTTTCAGAAAATACCATTTCCTTCGTCAGGATGTCCGAAGCGATTAGCACGCTCGGATCACCGAATAAAAAGGAACGTTTTTGGATACCCATCTCATACCGCGTAGCGCATAACGAGCGATACCTTATCTCCGAGTGGCAGAGTCGGTCTGACGCACGTACAGAAGGGAGGTTTTGGTCGTGGGTCGTGTCATTAGCGTGGGACAGAACGGGGACGTCGCCAACTAATGCCTCCACATTTGCGGGTGACGGGAGAAGCTTCTTTTGTCGTGCACCTCGAAGAGCTTCCAGAAGAATTGCAATATTGATTTGAAAATAATAACATAGGTGCTGAATTTCCAATGATAAACTCATCATTACTCGTTTTGTGATTGGCGTCTTAGGTATGTCGACTTTGCACACTTTGAAGTCACTTTAAATATCCTTTTATGTTCAACGTTGAACCAACAAGCACACATTCACCAGGATGTCAGTTAAAAAATAAGGATCCTAACCCCGTTGCCGCGGGCGAACATTTAAAATTTTAAGTCAGTAATCACTCGAATAAATAACAGACGTCTTCTGTCCACATCTGCTTTTTTCTTCAGCATATTAAATTCCAAAATTAAAAGAGTACTCGTTCTGTAAAATACAAATATTTAAAGAAAAGCAAAAACGCTAATGAAGTGGAAGTACCCGAGCGTACAATGATTTCAATAATACAAACAAAAATAAACCAGTTCCGTTTCTGAGTAGAGACGTTATAAATTAGTTAATAGATAATGGATTTGATAATAGTAATCTTTAAACATCGACAAATCACATTAATACTTTAAATATGAATTAAATATATTAATTATAAAGATATACATATAAAATCAATTTTATCGAAAAATATTGTTGTTGCGCCACCGGGATTCGAACCTGGATCTCTTTCCTAACCGGGGAAGGTGCTTTATCCAAATAAGCTACAGCGACATTATTTTTAGCGACAATTTTCGACCATATATGTTACCTTTTTTTGATATTAATACATTTAATCGTTCCATCATTTGACAGAGCCATTACCTACTTTACTACCTTATTTTTACAGAATCTCAAATACCTTTGAGTAAACTGATAGCAAACGCCAGAATTATCAATTCATTTTTTATTAAATTTTGGACACATTGATACAACTTTATTATTTGATCTGAATAATTACAACTTCACAATAAGAATGTGTTCTCCTAAACATTAATACTCTTAATGGTTATACTATGGCGTAACCCGACATGCGCCTCATCATCACCTACCTCCACCTCCGCGTCCTCGGTTGACATTGAAATGGCGTTACATTCATCCCGCTCGTCGGTCAACCGCAAAACGGAGACGAAGCACGGCATCGATCACCGCAGCTCATCACACATCGGGCATCGGTTTGCGAGAGAATTGGGCAAAGGACCGCTCCGCCAGATACGTCTGGGTCTGACCTTGGCTCGTGCCATGACGAAACTGCAAGTGAGAGGAAGTCAGGTGGGTGTGCCGAGTTGTGGAGAAATACTAACGCGAGAGAGATCGGCGGATTGTGCGGAGGCGAATAGGCACAATCTGCGAGGATGGGACACACATCTTCATAACTGGCTGCAAAGGGGTTACAAGAAAAATGTTTTACATACTTAATTATTGTTTATCGTCGTGAAAGCAACGGCGACGTTTCTAATGCAGAGACTTCTATTTAAAGACACGCTCGATATGCGATTAATAATATATCGACATTTGCCCCGCGTTTCGCTTCAGCGTACCGAGTAAGCGGTGCCCTGTTCCTACGTTTTAAAAGAAATTAGTTTTTTTTTTTTTGTACAGCGAGACAGGAATCACAGAAGACTGAACATATTTCATCACTTTGATACGATTAATGTCAATATACGTTCGAGAGGGTGCTGGGAAATTAATGGATTTACATTAGACATTCCGCATTGTTTGTAGTCTTCCGAGAATATAATACAATCACCTTTTAATAATAAAACAAAACAAACACTGATAAGAGTCTTTTAAAGGTGATTAATTTTTCTTTAGGACGAAGGAGATACGGACGCGCACCACAACGGTGGAAGAATGCGTTGCATCTGGTCACACAGAGCCGGGAGTCAGCTGCGAGAGTGGCCTAAGACCGGTGATGTTTTCTTATGGATTCGCGCAAACCGGTTGTTAAAATTAGAATCCTCTGCCGAACCGTTTGTTGCTGAATATTTATAAGAAAATCAAGTATTCAGATGTTAGATATATTTCATACCGTGGAGAATTGCCGGATGGATATAAATAAAACAATGTTATTACTCCACTTGAGTTTATTAGCACTACTCGAGTTTCGGGAGAAACATTAACTCTCATCGACAGGTGAAGTATTAAACTAACTAAACATATATCGGACAAAGAAATCTCAACATTAGATTAAAAGAGCAGCGTCGTTGTTGTCTAACTAGTAACAACTTTTCTGAATTCGCGAACCACATCATGGATAATAATCGTTCATTCCATTCAAGTACCGTTAAATATCTCCATCCCGTCACGCGTCAATGTTTTTTTGAAAATTGAGAATATCAATTTTGAAAGTTTAGAAATAAAAAGAAATTTGAACATTACATTACATTTTCTAACCATCTCCTCTTCTCTCAATATTCCCGTTACAACCACCTCTCCACCGTCCACCAGTAATTCCGCCCCCTCCCCCTCCATCTGTCAGTACCTAATTACTTGTATGTTTTGTCTACTATATTTATGTTTAGTAAGTTTAATACTTCACCTGTAGATGAGAGTCACTGTTTCTCTCGATGCTTGAGTAGTGCTAATAAATTCAAGTAGAGTAATAACATTGTTTCATTTATATCCATCCATTATGATGAAACTGTACAAAGTTAACGCTGATTCTATCAATAATATACGGAGAATTATTGTTTACATTGGTACGTTCGACACAATACCATTCAAATAGTTCTAAATTTTCGATACCATTGTTTCTACAAAAGTTTCATGTTGTGCAATTCTGTTAAAATTCCACAAAACGGAATAAATAATATACATTTAGTATGTATATGCAGGGAAGGAGGTGTGTGAGAAGTTACCATTTTTTTTGGTACACACTAACAAACCGGTTGATAATTTATTTGGGGAACATCATGGAGGTGCACTATGAGCTTTGTCGCATCTGACTTAGACCACTATAATGTCAATACCGACATGAAGGAAGAAAAAAAAGAAGAATTATTGAATTAATCAATTATCTACGAAGCTTGGCAACACCGTTCATCAGTCGACCAAACAGAGTAAAAAAATGATAAAGATATAAAACTATTTTCGCGACATCAAAATTTAATATGCAAATTTGGTTATGAATGAATTTACAGTGAAGTCGTAATGTTCTATTTAGCATATATCACCGCGGGTCGGGCGAACAGTCGGGCCCCAGAAGATGAAGATGATGAGCGGTGAGGAATGTCCAATAATAAGAAGAAGGCGAGGGTCGGCGCGGACCAGATCGCGACTGCTTTCTGAGAAACATTACAAAAGTCCGACACGGTGTTCGTCGGACGCGATAAACGAAATCAAAAGAGCGATAAAATGTTGTGTAATTGTGTAATTACTGATTAGCATAAAATCATACGTAAAACATGCATTTTATATTAATGATTAACATAATCCTTTTAGTGAAGAAACATCGGAATATGATTACATTGAAATATTATTCAATCGAAATACAATCATGTATATTATGCTTTTGATGCGTTTATTTTGAAATATTAAAAAATTGTAATATTTGAATTGTGCTATTTTTTTTTTTGTACAGTAAAGCGTACACTGAACGAGTTAATTCGCCTTTTGCATTTAATTAATTGATACAATATACAGGGTGGCCCAAAAAAAGTGAGAACATTTCGTGAAATGTGATATTATTGCATCGAAATTAGTTTAACTATATCAACAATAGCTTAAATAGTTTACTAATTTACTTACTTACCTATTTACCTATATTTCGTTTTATTTCGACAATTTCCGGTCGCCATCTTTGATTATTAATTTTACCATTGTTGCCCAGAATGACAAAAATCACTGCAGAAGACCGCCGTATTCTGATCAAAAATTTGCGAATCGAAAAACGTTGGGGTGCTAAGAAAATGATCAAACAGTTTCAAAACAAAGCCTGGAGTATAGCTAGATATTACACCATAACTGGACATGAATGGAATGAATGAATAACTGGAATGTTAATTTCATCGAGCCAGGCGTATGGCCACCGTACAGCCCAGATTTAAACCCGGTAGATTATGCAATATGGGGATGTTTTGATGATTCCTGATTAGCTAAATATTGTGCAAAAAAATAACATTAAGAATAATTATTAATTATATTACGTTTTGAAATGACTCATGTGTTACGAGATGTTCTCATTTTTTTTGGGCCACCCTGTATATATATATATACGTTCGTAATTCAGTAATACATTTTGCCTGAAATCTTCCCGATATCCAATTCCTATTGTAATTGAGATATCCGAATGTTCCGCATCAGATTTAATACATAAACATCAAATTATACGCACACGACTATATAAATACACCTACACCAGATGTAATTTAAATATTTTGTCGTAAACCTGTCTAAAAGAAGTCAAATTAGATTTCATTAAAAGGCCAGGGCAGTTGAAACTACGAATACCAGTGACATTTGATAAAATTAGATATTTATTCGTAATAACAAATGAAACAATAAAAACATCTATAAATGCTAGAACCACGTGAAGTTTCTAGTATAGTTTTAACACGTTTATTTAAGAGATATTTTCAAAATAATTGCCGCGCCCTGTTTTACTATTATTCTGCGTGCATAAATAGCCCTCGATCAAAATAATCCCCACCACCAGCATCTTATTCTATATGTGAGAGTGAGATGTCTTATAACTAGGTAGCTCATCACTAAGTCCAATAATTACACTCCTGCTACTCTAAACAGTCTGGATTCGTGATCGATATTAATGTGGGTCAGTTTGATCTTAACCACCATCAGAGCTAGAGAATTTCACTCAAATTTAAAATAAAATATATCCATTGACGACTCCTGGTACATTTCAACATTTCGCGCGCAAGGCCGGTTTGATATCGGTATACACGTAGAAGGTACACACAAATTGGACATCGGTCAGCGGGCAATGTGGGTTAATTTGCTGGTCATAATCACACGCCCCGGCCTTATACAATCAATGATCGGTAGGTACGCGGCGCCACAGCTGAACCATCCTAATGTAGAACACCGAAGGCTGGATATTTCTAGATCGAACGGAACATTAAGATAAGCCCTAGGCGTGTGTACACAAATTAGATCTGATTAGGCGCGCCTACCTACTTTTCTAGGATTCTAAGGTTTCCTATTCATCCCTTACTATTACCGCCTAGCTGGAACAATCAGCCAAACAAATTACATAATAAGGGGTAGCAACATTGTAAATAAAAATGAGCACGTTTTCGACGGTCTAAGTTTTTGCCTTGGCTATTTAATTCCTAGAAGCGTATTAAAAAGCAATCAACGGCACTGGTAATAATTTCGTATTATAAATGCACTGGCAACATAAATACTCATAAATGAATATTGCAAAAAGTCTCGCGTGGTGCGCCAACAGAACACACCGCAAAGCTGACAACGGATGATAAATGATGTCTGCCCCTTTTTCAATCCTGGATAATATTCTGGCGTATTTAATTATCACTCCATCGGATTCTAAAATCTTGGCCATTTTAGATTGCTCGATAAATACCTTCAGCATGAGAGGCGAAATTTAAACACATCTTCCATGATGAGCGAGGGTTCGGGTTCACCCTGTCATCCCGTGTTAACCCAGCAAGAACGGTATTTATGTGTTCAGCAAAGGGGAAATTTTTTATTCAGTGTGTTAATTAATACATTCATAAATTAGATTTAAACCACCTGCAACTCCGGATAGTAGTGATGAGAAAAAATGCTACTCTTGACTCACTGGTGTGATTGTGATTGGTATTCGATAATATCAGTGATTGAAAACTGTGACTGTGATCACAGTATCATTACTAATACGCATGCGCCGCACGATATCACAATACACGAAATAAATGAATAAATAAAAAAACATAATTTTTAGCGTATTTACTTATATTATTCAAACTTTATTTACGTAAAAAACATAGTCTAGAATATATAATTAGTATATATCTAATTTAATATCCTCACAAACATAATGAAAATCTTTATAAAAATGAGTTTTCGGGTCAAATTGCGTAAAACCCTTTGGAAGAATCTACTAGATGGGGCTTATCACGAATTATAACGTCATTCCTTCATTAATATTTTCGTTTCATATGTACATGCGCTGAATTACGGTTCACAACCATATAAGAAAATGAATCAGGATATTTTCTGATATTCAATCACTGATAGTGAGTGTGACTCAAAGACATCAGTGATTGACTCACGGTTCGTGATTTTGAACTCATCACTACCAGATAGGACATTCAAATTAAGGTATCTAATTAAGAACATTATATTCTCGAATATTTTATGTTATGTACTTATTGTCTTGCATTGATTAATAGCATAAGATATACATACATTTTAAACAAAGCAAATAGTCTCGTGTCACAAAATAGTTGAACGAAAATGGATACTTCAACACATAACCCCTTGAGCGCTAATTTCTAATTTGTCAGTTCACTCTTATCATATATTATCTATCACAAATAGATTTACACCTGAAGTCTCACTGCATTCAGTCTAGATAATGGGTAATTTATCGCTAGGTTTAGCTGATTTGGTGTGTATTTATAACTCCAACTAGGAAGCGGATAATTATAGAATGCAGAAACGCTTTTTGATTGGATTGTTAATATTCCTAGCGATATTTATTATTTGAATTTCAATCATATATCTATTAAAGTAGCCGAGAAAAACAAGGCTTATCCATTGAACGGCAAAACCGAACTATCCCGACCATTATATGCAACTTGTTTTAAGGGATATCGCAGATTACAATGGACATTACAATGTACATGATTTAGGGACGTGGATATTTTGACATGCAGGGGAAAAACAAAGAATATTATTTTCGTATTGACTTTCTCTTAATATTGTTTCCGAAGAAATGTGTTTTGGGATAGTTGAACTTTTGCTTTTTCCCGTGCCCTTCACATTACATTCGATATATACTAAGCGGGTAAGTACCAACATTTTGCACGCAATAGATCAAAAACGCCCCAGTGGCGTAACTACGAAAATTGAAAAAGTGTAGAATGGAAAAAAGGGACCACTAAATAAGTATAGTATATATGAATACGAATATTAGTACTGCGCGGTTTAGCCATTAAATAGAGTAAAATTAGTCTTAGCAATATTTGAATATGCCCAAGAACACACAATTACTGGATTTTTACCTACAAAGGCTCTGTTATTAAACAAATATCAGATATCTCATAGAGATAAAGGTATTTTTTATTGTATTTGATGGAAAATATATGGAATTATGCTGGCTTAAGTAATCACTTATATATATAACGTTCACCAATTCTCACCCCTCAAACTCCACATTTATCAAATTTTTGAAAATTGTATATATGTTAGTATGTGGACCACTAAATTATCGCCATCCATTCAAAAATTTGATGGTCGGACATACATACGATACTGTTTTCACGTATTTTTACTGTAAATTTTTAAATGTTATAATTCAATTTCTAGCTGTGGATTACTATTTAACGTTGAAAACGATACTCGAAAAACTTTCGATTTCAAATGGATCGAAGGGCGTGAACTTTTTTGGGCCCTGTCCCTGCGTGTGTGGGGTGATTGGCTGTATTGACATAGTCATGCTACTGGAAGACACATTATTCTCCAGAAGCGAAGGCAGAGAAAGCCAAAAAACTCACCGGAAAACCTCGGAAGATCTCCCAAGGAAGGAGATCTCTGGACGTGCGGCTTCCTTATTTCGGAGATGACCCTCGGCTTCCTGTCGGCCAGGCACGGGGCCGCCGGGGTGGCCACCAGCATCCTGACTATCGAGGATATCCGCGCGCGGGAAACGGCCCCTAGCTCTCGAGCATGCGGAACAGCATTGTCAACAGAGCTGAGCATTCACTAAACAGTCACATCGATCGGAGAATCCACTCTTCGCGCGTTGTTTGCCGCCAATCTTAGTCAATGTGGACGAGGATCGTTAGCACTCCGGCGAGTCTGAAAATTCACACTTATTTCTAAAACAAATTTTTGAGATCAAAAATTTGCAGAAATCATTCGGCACACTTAACCACACGAGGTTGTCTCAATCCAGCGGCGGCAGCGCACTCCGTTTACATTATTTTCGTCGATAAATAATAATTATAACAGCATTTCCGTTTCGAGTGCTCCATGTCGAAACTGACTAAAGAAAAGAAACATTAAAAGTCAAATTAGAGATTATTATGATAGAGTCACTTTTATTCGCACACTTTCGCGGTAGATTTGAGTTATCAACCCCTAGACGCGAAACACGATCGCAATGTAAACAAAGTAGATTCAGCTCACCGCGAAACACAACCGACTGCACCGACCGCTCGATCGGCAATGGTCGCCGGGTGCAGCCGAAACCTCAAACCTCACGTAGTCAGCCCGAAGCGGACGGACGCGCCCACCGCGATAATGCGCTACTGACTTAATTACGCAGCCACCGAATGAAAAGGTTTAATTTATTATTTAACACGAAAATAAAATGCGACGAGTGATCGGGTCTTTTTGGCAATTTTTATTTATTTACGAGCGATTAAAGACTCGCGCAGTCGGGCTGGATATTTTTTAATCCTTCGAGATCCTCTCATCCCGGTGAACGCGGGGCATTTCATGAAATGAAGTCATCGAACAGATAAACATTGTAAAATACGGCGGTAAAGTAATTGCGGGTAGTTTTAAAATAAACCCTTTAATTTCGACACTGTTGAGCTGACGTCAGAACAACCCTTTATATATTTTTTAAATTGATGAATATAAAAATTCGAAATTTGATTATTTGCATGTAAATGTTTGATACTGGGAAACACCGGATGTGAAAATGCTAATGCGGATTTTGTAGGACCAGGAATCAGGATGTTGGGCAGACTACTGAGCCCGATCAAATTTGGTTTTACCCGCTGAGACCAAACTCGACCCAACTTTCTAATAAGGTCCCGACTCGGTAAAAACCGAAAACAAATTGTATACCTGCTCACTAAAAGTCCTAAACCCGTAAACTATTAGATTGAAGCATAATAATAAATAATATAAAGAAATTAAATATTAGAAGCGAATTCTGATCTACTAGATTTAGAGATCAAATTGATATTCCAAAACTAAAATATACCGCAATCCAAAATCACTATAAATAATTAGACAAAATACTTTGTTTAAACCAATATTTTTTGATTATTCAACATGTTTCGATACCTATGGCATCTTCTTCAGGAAACAATGTATACTGAAATTAAAAATACAAGCGTAGATAAAAACAAAACTATAAAGTGGTGAATAAGTAAGAACTAATGTGAAAACAAATTTAAAAGGTGACTATTTGCAAAGACGATATGGTTATTTATAATATTTTGCTTGCTATTAATAATTTATTATTTAGAAAACAAACCATTCTTTTGATGTTAACAAGGGTTTAGATATTATACATACAAATATTAGTTAGATGAATTTGAAATTTTAGAAATACGAAAAAGTGTCAATAGCTGTAATATAATATAATTTTTGTTTTCTTACTTATTCACCACTTTTTAGTTTTGTTTTTATCAATGCTTGTATTTTTAATTTCAGTATACATTGTTTCCTGAAGAAGATACCGCACGTATCGAAACATGTTGAATTATCAATAAATAGTGGTTTAAACAAAGTATTTTGTCTAATTATTTATATAAAATGACGTCACGAAGTAATTTTACTAATATTGAAGACAAAATCACTACATTTTATCAAGGCATCAAATTTTTTTTAAATCTCCCCATCACAATTAGAAAAATTTATATCTAAAGTCAAAAAATATGTACGCAATACAGTGAGAGTGTATATGTACTCGAACATACTCCTCTATACGTGGGTCTTACTCTCACAGAGAAGAAATAAATGTTAAAAGAAATATATATAATTGATTATTTTTAAAATGTATCATATACATTATCTAATTTTTAATTTTTATTATTATTTACCGTTTTTTTGCGAAGTTTTGTTTTTTTAATTTGACGTTTCAATTGACATTTGTCATAATATAATTGTTTAATAGGATTAGGAAATTGGAAAACCATACAGATATACACCACATTATGATCTACCAATTGGAGAAAGGGTAGAAAGCTATCGATTCATTTCGCGATCTCAACGATCTTTTCGGCAAAGGAACGATTAGCGAAAGCACATGCCGAGGGTGGTTTGTTCGCTTTAAAGCTGGTGATATCAGCTTAGACGACAAGTCAGGAAGGGGTCATTCTTTGGATTTTAATGACCAGGCACTTCTGGCGGCTGTGGAAGAGGACAAAAGTTGCACCATCAGGACACTGGCCAAATGAAACTTCAATATCGATCAGTCCGGCAACGCCCTGAATGATACTTGTACATGATATGTTTTGAGTTTATTTTCGTTTTTGGTTATGTTACAATATAATAATACACTATAATTTATGGTACAATATAATTTTTAAAAAACGCGCCTAACCTAACCTAACCCAACATAATAATAATTACATTCGTAAACGTCATCTTCAGCCATTGTCAATCCACTGCTAGACAAAAACGGTCCACCGCCAGTCTTTGCCGTGTCACTTATCTATCGAAATTTTGGGACAAGTATATTCATAACGGTTTATATTTGTGATTAACTAAACCGTTATTTTAAGCGTGATTATGATTGTAATTGTGAAATTTGTGTTCAATAATTGGTAACTGATTATTCGTAATTCGGCGAGCAATCACCGGTGCACCGGAAACTAAACCTCCAAAAATTACATCACAGTTACCAATCATCGTTACAATCACACTATCACAGTCACATCACAATAATTAATTTAATTTAATTTTTTCTTATACTATTTTGCATGTGTGTATGAACACCAGTAATATATATGTATGTACATTATTATCATTATAAGGCATAGCAGTTATGATAAAACTAGATTAGTATATCTTTCTTATTTATTAAAATTTTTAACCTAACTATTATATTTATATACCCACTTATTCCTTATCATTTATCGTTATTTATATTTAAACTATAGTATTATAATTACCTATTGATAAATATAATACTATGAGTTGTGAAAATTTGTTATCTCTGTATTGTATGACATTTGTGGAAAGTCTCCCAAATAATTAAATAAATATTGTCTAAGTATAAGAACGTTTCGGAATAACCCCAGGTCATTTGTGTAAAACCGGGATAGGAATGAACAAAAATATTTAGAGCCTGGCGGACCCTTGGCCCTTGGGCTAAGTTTCGACCCATGTAGACCTTTATCAAATGAAATCGAGGAAATACCTTTGTATAGATTTATATGACAATTCTTTACCCATTTGTAAGCAAGATTTGCAATAATTGTAAAAAAAATTAAACTCCGTATAGTGGAGCCACTACAGCAATATAAATAAATTTGTTCTTTATAATATTCTACAGCTCGATCTAAATCAAATTTTGTATACTTACTCTCTAGAATCCCCCCCCCCCATTCTCCCTAGCCACCCCTTACTTACTCACCATCACGTCAATTTCCAGCGGAGGTAGACAGAGAGGATAGAGCGCCACACTCTTCTGTTTTGACACACAATTCTCGCCTCGTCCACATTCATATATCGTCTCATACAAGCTCACCGGCTATTATGGCTTCTGATTTACCTGGTCATGCCAAGTCTTCCGCGGACGTCCTCTACTTCCGGTGCCTTTCTTACCATTCTCTCCTCATTCTTTACTGTGTTACTTACTTTAATATTTCTTAAATGGATTTCCCACATATACGCCCAAGTTCTGTTATTCTGCATTCAGTCTACTATCG
The DNA here is from genome assembly GCA_031772225.1 of Eubasilissa splendida. Classification (NCBI taxonomy): domain Eukaryota; kingdom Metazoa; phylum Arthropoda; class Insecta; order Trichoptera; family Phryganeidae; genus Eubasilissa; species Eubasilissa splendida. Next base: position 19,460,960 of record CM062845.1, on the reverse strand, counting down.
TTTTACTTCTTCCAGCTCCAGGCCTCAGCCTCAGGCCAGCTACCTAGTCATCCCACCCCCGATATGAAAGTGTTTTTTATTATATTGAATACCATTCATTCCAAATTTTTCGTAGTTACTCTTAAGGATCCTGCGCAAAACATTGGGAGATGGCTCCCATCGAGTCATCCCACCCCACGCCCCTGGACCAAATTTTGCACGCAAAACAAAATGCGCAAACGCGATCGCTTATGCGCGCATGTATGTAAAATCTATGAACGAATTAACAAATTTCTAGCGTAGTCGACAGAATAAAGAAATGGTCGCCGAGATAATTTGCTGATGTGGAACGTCAAATATTGGACCAGCTTCAACAAGCGAAGATCGTGCATAATAAAATGTATGAAAGTGGACGAGGCAAGATTGGTACGCCAGAACATAAAACTGTGGCGTTCTATTTTCTATGATAGAAACGGCGCGATGGCGCGTTAGTGAGTCAGCAAAATAAACAAAACCGTGTGCTGACCGCTAGTATATCATCCACGGACGTCCTCTATTTCTGGTGCCATCAACACTTGATCATATTGGTTAGTTTGAGTGCGATTTTAATTTTGAAAAATTCCACTGATAGCAGAATGTATTATGAATATTACATATTTCTATCACTTCTTCTGTTGCCACCACACTAGGTTTTTTGATTATATTGCTCAGTTTAAGTGCGAATTTAATTTTGAAAAATTCTACCAATAGGTGAGTATGTTACTCATTTAAAAAAATGTACTTCTTAGTTTATTTTCTTCTTCCTCTTCTTATTTTCCTATCAAAACACTTTTTATAGTTTTATTAAGTGTAACTGAAGATTTTATTTTTTACTCTGCAAATTGACAACAGAGTACTGCGTCTCTGCAGGATACGTCCGCTAGCGGTAGCTGTGCGGGCAGTCTAGTATTATATTGTAATTTTGAGTTCATTATCTTCCGGGCCATGTATATCAGCCAGACGTATATCACAATTTTCGATGAATCATAAATAATGCATGGGCCGTAATGTTTTCGCTCATTATTAGCAGAACCATTTCCGTTTATAAAAATGATGACTAAGCCTACAAATAAATACAAAATTTAACACGAATAACGACCTACAAATGTACTGATCATTAGTATATCGTACGGAGTTCGGTACCAATTTCAGCTAAAGATTTGCGTTATCATTCGATATTTCGATGTTGTATTGGAAAATAATAAACGAAATTATTCAAGTTACATTGACGTGTACCATGTGATGAGTCCGACACCGCAAAATACCTATTTGTCAAAATGTTCAAGGACAAAAAAGGGCTTCCTTCTTTAGTGGGGACAGTTTATTCGCCAATTCGAAAACGCCAAAAAACGTATTTTGAAATGATTGACACATAGGCGGTGTTGAATTTACAGAAACGATATTATATATTGGACCATACAGCAAATTCACAGTTGTAATATGAAGTAATAACGGTCATAAGCGATGGGCAATGGTTATCAATGAATGAGTTATTAAAGGGAAGACAAATATTGGATATATAATGCACATACGTATTATTGGTTGGGGTGGGGCTTTTAAATCTAATCCATTATTTGTAGAAATAATTAAATATGTTTATTATTACCAATATTAGTGTAAAATGTATGGGATAAGTGTATCTGGTCAAAACTAATATATACGTCGTATTTTTAAGAACACATTTTTATTGTGAAGTTGTAATTTTCACACAACATTGGTCTGTGACATTTTTAATATAAATTAAATGTATTAATTATAAAGATTAACTAACTTACCATCACGCCGTTTTGTCGCGGGGGTAGGCAGAGAGGATAGAGCGCCACACCCTTCTGTCCTGACGCACAATTCTCGCATCGTCCACATTCATACATCTTCTCATACAAGCTTGCCGATTGTTGAGGCTTTTTATGGTTTACCTGGTCGTGCCAAGTCTTCCGCGGACGTCCTCAATTTTTGGTGCCATCAACACTTGCGTCATAAGAGATACATATAAAATCAATTTATCGAAAAAATATTGTTGTTGCTACCGGGATTCGAATCTGGATCTCTTCCTATTTGGGGAAATGCAAAATACATTTAATTTTTATTAAATATACGTCTTAAATTTCAACTCAAAATAAAGATACTGATATCAGCATCCTGGCATAAAAGATGGCAACTCGCGGTCATAATTTGAAATGATATTCCAAGCAAACTAATGTTTGGATTTGTTTCTTCAAATATTGATTTATAACATTTCTTAACAGATTGCGGAACTGCAATCCAATTTCTAACGTAATTAGGTGACATAGACGCACTTACCATACTAGAAAAATACGTGACGAAAAAATGACAAACAAATGCGTCATACTCGTTACCGTAGTAAACTACACAATTCATTCAGTACAAAATCTTTTTTTTATTCCTTCCTTCCTTTCCACACGCGCACACACGCACACAAGATGTTTACACATAACCATGAAAGTAGAATTGTACTCACTCGATTTTTTTAAATTGTTTTCAGTGTTACTGAATCAAAAATATGCCTTTCTGCAACAGATACACAAATAATACTTTAACAATAATATATATAATATCGTTAAGAAGCTCTCCAGCACCATTTTTACTGTCAGGAAAATAAATTCTTCAACACCCTTCCGAGAGATGTAAAAGTGAGGTTGATTTTTATTAACCAAACGTATGATATTTTTGAATTTACATATATGTACATATATATGACTGGCGAGTTCAACTAAATGTACAAACTAATTATTAATTTATTAATAATATTTCTGGATCTTGCTTTAACATTGTCACAACAATGTTCCTATTTTTGTCTGTCTTCATTGTGGCTTTCGCCAATTAGGCGTAATTAGCCATTACAAGTATCATACATACAAATTAAATAATATAATATTTTAAATATATAAACAATTAACATACATTAAATAACTGTGGGTATATTATTAATATTAGTACAAATATTAGGTATTTAAAATTTAATGTTAATGTAATACTATTACGTAACATAGTAAGAAGAAGAACATTTATATTTGAAAGTAAAAAATATATAAATGTTGTTAAATGGAGGGTAAATTGAAAAAATATATAACTAAAATTATCAAAAAAAAAAACAATATAGCATTTCAATTCATATAAAGTATCTATTAATTTAATTTATTAAGAAAATTGTGAAAATATATATATTATACTTTCACATTTCCCTTAATTAGAACAATCAAGAAGAATAAAATCAACAAAACTATACAACATTTCTATTTTCAAAGATAAAAAAGACAATTCTTTTAATTGTAATATATTAATATTAATTCATATAAAATAATAATTATATCCTTCGTTAAATAGCAATGGATACTTAAAAATCACCAAAGGAAGTAATAAATAATAACTTAAACAAAATAATCAGCTTTGAAATTGAGATTTCCTTATAATTAAGATTATCAAAAAAATTGTGAGGGTTTTTTTAAAATACGATAATTAATTTCTCCATTCAATAGGGTACGCGTTATGTATTTATATATTTTATTTTTAATATTGTACACTGTTCATATATCAATTAATTTTATTTATTTCTTCAATAATTGCAAGATTACTTTGTTGCAACATATTATATAAATAATAAGAAAAACACATTTGTATTGTTTCCGAGGTAAGTTTGTAGAACTCCATAATCACATATGTGAAAATAAAACACATTTTTTTATATTCTACTCGTTCAATTTACTTGAGACGCATTTAGCATATAGCTGTCTTTTTCTACAAATTACCCATGACATTAAATTACTATTAGTTTTGAAACTGAATGGTTACTTGGAATAATTAAAACCATTCAAAATGTATGGAAATTCTCAGAATTCCATTGAATAATGTTGTCCCTTTTCACCTCATGTAAATAAATTTGTATAGCTGTCCCCCGTAGATATAGTTATAAATACAAGTTGTTGAGTTAAATTGTTAGATTAATAATGCCCTTGCAAGGCGAAACGCGTCTCAAATAAAATAAAGTTGTAAAAATGAAGTAGAATAAAAAACAAGTGTTTTATTTTCCCAAAAAAAGTGAGTGAGTCATTTCAAAACATAATATAATTAATTATAATTCTTAATATAATTTTTTATGCACAATATTTAGCTAATCAGAAATCACCCCATATCGGCTGTTCGGTGGTCACATGCCTGGCTCGATGAAATTAACATTCTCACGACGAAGAAAGTTAATTGTATTTCTGGTTGTGTGAGATGGAGCTCCGTCCTGCTGTAATGTCCAGTTATGCTGTAATGTCTAGCTATACTCCAGGCATTGTTTTGAAACTGTTCGATCATTTTCCGAGCACCTCAACGTTTTTAAATTCGCAAATTTTTTATCAGAATACGGTATTCTGCAGTGATTTTTGTCATTCTGGGCAACAATTAAAAAAAAATATATATAAACAAATAGGTAAGTAAGTAAATTAGAAAACTATTTAAGCTATTGTTGATATAGTTAAACTAATTTTGATGTAATTACGAAATGTATGTATGTGAAAAACAAATATTTATTTATTAGTCACTTTTCAATTTGTTTCCGTAATAGTTCCTAACGAGTTACCCACCACATATACTTCTATAGTTTTGTTTTTATCTACGCTTGTATTTTTAATTTTTTGTATATATATTTATTGTTTCCTGAAGAAGATCAAAACGTGTTGGTGTATCAATAAATAGTGATATTAAACAAAGTGTTTTTCTTATTATTTATAATTTTATTTAAAGCCGTTCCGCGCTGCTTTCAACCGTTGTGTCTCTTCCGTGGTCATTAAATCAGAATGCTGAAAATTAATAATACGTTAGCGTACTGGTTATATTGTTATGTAAGCTTTAATTATTGTTAATGAATGCCGAAGATGAACCGGGAAGAACGTAAGGACGCAGTACTGCTTAATTTATAATCTAATAATTACATGACAATAGTTTTGCTATATGTACAACTTATTTTTTGTTCACTATTTTGAGTTACAGAATACCAACATCTCATAAACATTATACAAATTAAATTGAATGAAAAAATATCCCGGTTGTAAACAATATTTTTTCTGTTTATATATATCTATCTATATATGTCATTCTTAAAATAATGTATTTATTTAATATCGATGTATGACAAAGCTGAATAATTATCAGAGGTCATATCTAGTGCGCCCAACACAAAAAATAATATGTAATCTATAATGTAGGATTATATTATTGTTATTGTAGTTCATATCTCATATAAAACACTTCAAAAAATATTAATGAATTGTTATCTTATCTTATTCGATTAGGTAAGCCTAAAAATATTTTTTTCATGTGTTTATCGTCGATATATCAAGATGTTTTAAACAATATTTTTCTGTATTTTGTGTACCTATATAATTATTTATTTACTTTTTAATACTCTACAAGTTAATCTATGCCATTTTTATAAAAACTATTTATTTATTTTATGATTTGGATGCAATGAATGTCATTTTAAATATTTTAATTTCGGGAATATTATATTTGCTATCAGCAAAATATATAATATTATCTAAATTTTAATTTTTCGATAAAATAGATTTTACATGTATTCATATTTAAAATAACACAGACCGTCTAATAAATAATAAAAATGAATTGATAATTCTGGCGTCTGCTATCAGATTGCTCAAAGGTATTTGAGATTCTGTAAAAATAAGGTAGATGGCTCTTTCAAATAATGGAACGATTAAATGTATTAATATCAAAAAGGTGACATATAGGTTCGAAAATTTGTCGCTGTAGCATGGTTGGATAATGCGCCTTCCTCGGTTAGGTTCGAATCCCGGTGGCGCAACAACAATATTTTTCGATAAAATTGATTTTATATGTATATCTTTCTAATTAATATATTTTATTCATATTTAAAACATTAAAGTTGCATAAAAACATAGAACATTTTCTAAGAATAGAAATTCATTAAATCGACATGATTGGTTTAATAAGAATAGCAATTGTTAGGTATCATCTAAATAGACGTATAATAATATAATATATATATATTATACATCACAGGCAATATGTAATACCGCGAGGAGCGATATTGTCGATATTTGTCGATAAAATTGATTTTATATGTATATCTTTCTTATTAATATATTTAATTCATATTTAAAATTATCTAAATCTTCCATAAGTGCTGATAGTATTTATTTTGGGTTATTGCATCATCAGGGCTGACATATAGGGCCGTTTCTATAATACTATTATTAGGCAAGTCTAGGCGGTCGCCTAGGGCGGCAACGTTTTAGGGGTGGATTTTAATTTTTTTTTAAATTAAACAGTGAAAAAATGCAGCAAGTTAGGAGAAAAAAAAATGAAAGAGTCACAATTTCACTAGAAAAAGACATGGCTAACCAGCTTGACATTAGAGATCTTTTGCTAAAATAAAGGCAAGGAAGGGGTACCATTAGATTAGAGGAAGAATTCAAAACACCATTGAAGTTAGAAGAGAGAAATTTAAAAACGAAACAGTCATTTAATGTTTGATGTGTTTTATAGTTTAATTTTGAGTACAAGTTATTTTATATCTTATACATTAATTCTTCTAGCCCTGATGACAGGGGATGAGAGTGATGTTAGTGACAGAGAGGGGGCGGTATTTTTCAATTCTCATTTAGGGATCCAAAAAAGCCAGAAACGGCTCTGCTGACATAGTATTACCCACGCAGCAGTATCACCCAGAAGAACCAAAAAATAATATGATTTTGTTTGTTATTTTATCATTGCATTAAGGTCAATGATCTACGAGTACATTCAAATTTGATTGTTTAATTATTGAAACTAAGTTTGTTTAAATACCCCACACACATTGGTACGTTTGGTATAATGTGAAAGTGCTCTTTTACTTTCTGAATGAGCAATGCAAGTTATTAACAATAGTTATTCGGTGGCTCCTGTCGGTGGCCGGCCATCTTCTGACGCGTGTCTTGCTATCTGCTATCTACGGTGCGGTATTATGATATGAAATGATACGGTGTTAAGACTGTTCCGGGTGCATATATTAATATGTACGTGTATATACATACAGACAACCGATGTATTGTGTCTTTACGTAATACTACAATCAACATACATGCATACCGGTGGCGGTCGGTGACTTTTTGTGGAAGGGATGCTGGATAACAAATCTACTGCTGCGTGATGGCATAGATGCCGGAAGAAACAGGATTCGGAAGGAAGTTTCACTCACCACAATCCGTTCTCCTGGCACCTCCAATGTGGACTGTAACTTAGGTTTTGACACTATCTCCGTTCAGGATCTTGAATGATTCAGATTGCAATAGATGGTCACGTAGACACACTTCTCACTCTATTTTACACTGCGAAATCTTTTGTAACCGTACCGGTTCAGGGTCGCCGATCGACTGGGCCGTGGCAGGTGAGGAATGGGGGGGAGGTGGAAGGCACAGTACATCATCCGCGCTCAAGCACAAATATGTCCCAAACACCTACACCCTATCAAATGTACAAATATAACATATAATCGAAGGATATTCAATGCTTCAAGTATATCAAACTGACAAAAATGCGTCAGATAAACAAATTTCTCACAACAATCCGCTCGCTTCGTAAAATGTATTCTATTCTGTGCATTATACCCATAAGCATTAAAGTCGCTTTTTGTACGTTGGATGCTGCTAACGAATGCGTATACAGTATTCGAAGACCTTGACTGGCAGAACTGATTGTGGATTTATGGATACGGAACGAATGATAGAATCTGTGTGCTTCTTTTTGAGGAATGTATGTATGAAGCGACCGTTCCTGATGCATACCCATATATAATGTGACCAGATTGGTGTACAGATTTATTAATACTGTCACAAACCACCATATATATTGACATAAACTAACGTAAATTCCTTACGCAATCAAATAGCTCCGCGACTTTTTTAAAAAATATGACTCGATTGGAACGAAAGTTTAAACGCTGTCAATATAATATGCATTAATGTAAAAAATACTTTTACTATCGCATAAATGTGCCATAAACTATCGAATTTATGTTTCCACTAAGAATGTGTAGAATGCCCATCGTCTCGCAACTAGCCCGGAGGCCTTATACATTTATCTCCACGATCACAGTTGCAGTTGAGATATTGCAATGTTGGTAGCATAGTTGTGCGACAGCTGCTTCTAGCACCTCATCTAACATTTTTGTTGTCTTTGAGATAGATAAGTAGACGGAATATATTAGCACCTAATAAGGTTTCTATTATCTGAGAATGTCAATAATCAAATTAAAAATGTAACGAACCTTTTTTTAAAAAATTATATATACATACTACAATGTTGTTGAACTAAACGTAACGACGCCTGCACACACTGCACACATTTCAGTTCATTTGCGTTCAGGTTGTCGTGGTATTTTATTTCAGTGTTCAAAACTCGCAAAACGGAACGAAGTGTTGAAGTAAAAGTGAGAGAGAAAAAAAGTTACAAAAAGACCGCAAAAATTTTGGCAGCTTTATGCGCCGAACGCGAGTGGGGATTGAAGCCAGGCCGCGGAAACAGAGCTTGTATTTCACTTTTAAAGAATTTAAGCTTCTGGTTACTTTAAAACGTCCGGAATTTAAATGGTTAGCGTCATATATTTCTGACGGATTTATTTTGTTTTTTATTTCTCGCAAATGTTTAACTTTGTTTCTCAGACGGTGCTGTTTCTTTGTCGAAGATTATATATAATACAGGGTTATTCAAAATGATGGACTCAATTTCATAATGTGAATGATCTACATAGTGATCGATAGAGGAGGTCTCAAAGTTTTGAATTCCACCTCTAGATCGCTTATAACACAAAGGGGGTCACATTGAACATTTATAAACTTTATTCTTAGTACTAATTTAATGTATCAATTATAAATATATACGTATAAAATCAATTTTGTCAGAAATATTGTTTTTGCGCTACCGGGATTCGAACCTAGATCTCTATTTCCAATCGTCAGCCAGTTATAGCGCCAGAATTTTTCATGACAAATTTTCGAACCTATATGTTACACTTCTTCAAATTAATACATCTGTCGTTCCATTATTTGAAAGCCTTGTACATTGTTTTTACGGAATCTCAAATACGTTTGAGTAAACCGACTGCAGACGCCAGAATTATCAATTAATTTATATTAAATTTTGGACACATTGATACAACTTATATTATTAAGGAGAACACATTCTTATCATGAAGTTGTAATTATTCAGAACATAGGTCTGTGATATTTTAAATACTAATTAATTGTATTAATTAGAAAGATATAACCCTGTATTATGAGGGAAAATCGAAATGCAGATGGATGGATAAGAGATAGCCAACTGGACCACAACGGCTATGTCAAGAAATTGATGGAGTTCTGTAGTGACCAGTCTGAGGACTTTCCGAATCCTATTAGCCAGTAAAGAAGAAAAATATATAATATTGCTCAATATCTTGTCTTGTCTAATAATATGTCGTTAATATATAAACCTAACTCATGTAATACCAATGCAATCTATAAACTAACTACACATACTATATAGTTACGCAAAATGCAATAACTTAGTTAACTAATTCGAACCATTTAAAGTATGAACTAGCGAGTGTTTGTTTGACCCACTTAAATCAATCTAATCAAGCTTGAAAATATAACATATGTTACCATCATATTTTTACATATTAATATTTTGGTTTACAAGGTTAGGTTAGGTCAAAATAATAAGTCAGCCAAGCCGTCAGCGCACGGGCTTTTGATACCAAAGGTCAGGAATTAGTGTTGCCGTTTTCAACAATTCTATTTTCTAAGCGCGCGCAAGCTCCGAGAATTAGTTTGATATTACTGCATGATCTTTTATTTTTCTAAATATTTCGATTACATTATTATTATTACCTACAATATAAATTACTTATTTTGATATATAATAGAAAAAAACAATTTCTATTCGCCATTATTTTTTATTTCCTTAAATTAATATAAATGATGCTGCAATTAGAAATTCTGACTGTATTTTTAATGAATAGAATAAATTAATATATCAGAGACAATTGTAAAAAACTAATAGATAGGGATGATTACTTTCCTATTATGATTGGCAAAACTATAATACACAAACCACACACAGACCCATTTTCTAAAACTTAAGTAGGAAGTACAAGTTTACTTAGGTAGGCAGAGAGAATAGAGCGCCACACTCTTTTTTCCTGATACACAATTCTCGCCTCATCCACATTCATCCATCTTCTCATACAAGCTCGGAGATTATTGTGGCTCCTAACAGGACCATCTTCCAGTATCTAGTTTACCAGGTCGTGCCAAGTCTTCCGAGGGCGTCCTCTATTTCCGGTGCCATCACATCTTCCTTACCATTTTTTCCCTGTTAATTATGACCAAATCACTCACTATGCTAAAATACACTACTTATAAATATCTCATTTCGATTGCATTCAGTCTACTTTCGTTCCTCTTCTGTCAGCTCCAGGCCTCACTTCCATACATTAGTATCGGTATCAGGACTCCACTATGTCTTACCTCGATTAATGAGTTTCCATTAGCTATAGTTCTATTCAAGGTGATGTTCACTTGGCTTCTTGCAGTCACCCTCCTTTCGATATCTTTCTCAGCCTGTCCGCTTCCATCAAGCATACTACCCAAATACACAAACTCATCTGCTTGTTCTAAATATTCATACATACCTCCAAGTATTCAGCGCGGTGTCTCGCTTTCCTCTTTCTCGAATACCATCACTTTCCACTTGTTGACATTCATCATGAGGTCGCTTTCTTTGCATACATCGTGCATTCTACTAATTAGACTCTGTAATTCTTGTCCAAGTTCAATCGTTAAAAGTTTGGCACGTATTGTGTTACCGGTCATAGACGAGTGGCTAAGACACCAGATTCAGAAATCTGGTAAGTTTAAAAAATAATTAACCAAGACACAAACCACTTTATTTGTCGAAATTCCGCATCTGCCGCCAGGCGGCATCAGTACAATTTGTTATTAACGGTAATCCTTAATTATGATTAAAAATCAATCCTTTAAATTAAGACCCGTAACGTGAGATTATATTTTAAAACACTGAATTTATATTAAAACATGTTATATGAATATTATACATAAAAAAATCAAAACTGGTAAAACAGTTTTAAAAATGTATGTTCGTAATTTGAATGTGAACCCTGTGAACCGTGACAAGAGAGTTGCGCCCACACAATCAAATTCAACATCAAACAACCAATATTCATTAAATTCAAATATGGGAGTCGCTAATGCGTGTTCAGGACCGTATTTATCACATTCTTGTGAATTTCATAATGACGTCTGGCGGGGAGCTGGAGTCCTTAATAGACAGCCGCAGAGGATCATTAGCGCTAATACCGTCCGGGACTACAGACTCCAATAAAAGGTCAAGATTAGATAAAAACACTTCAACATAGGCATCAAGTTATAGATTATTGTGGCGATGTGCTCTGGCAGCGAGCGAGCGAAACCCAACCAGGGTGTTTAACAGAACAGACGCTAGGGCCAGCGAGTCTTCCGTGGCTTGCAGTCGACGATGACGACAACCTAACCTATTATATGCGATGGATTTCGGAAGAATTTTACGTAGTTTTTTGGCGGGGTGAAGGGAACGCTTTACAGGACACGGGAATTTAGTTCCATTTCTATCCGTAGCTGTGCCGATCGGCTGAGAGGCCTGGCGGAACAATTCCGTTCAACGGGCGGTGCGTGGAAACGACAAAAATATAATATATTACAATTTTTATTACATCCTTATAAATTTAATTACATTTTTCATTTCCTGTTTGCTAGATTAAACTTATGTAGAGTTGAAAAAGGTAAAACATTCTACAGGTTAATCCATTTTTATAAATTGGTTTAAAATTGATCAAATAAATTAAGGCAAAATAATAAGAACATGTATAAATATAGTTTCCCGGATATTAAAAAAAAACAGTAGAAGGTTAAGAAATATTTGAAAACATGAAATGAGCATTCCGTATGCAGTGTTTGTTATTGTTTGGGTGGTGCTATTACATATGTGCATATATATTGTGGGGTAAAAGACCTACGTTCTTCCCTTTCACCGGCTAGACAGTGTAGAACATAATCTTTTACCTTGAGCACACATACCCACCTCATTTTTGTCACATTCTGCCTTCATCCTAAACTGGGACAAAATTATAATAATACTTGGAGGTGATAAATAAAAGATGTTAGTCTAGACTGTAGACTACAAAAATAAAACAAAATCCAGACGACAAATCCTCATCCCGTCGGGTTGGGCGTGAGTTTGATTTCCTTCTTCTATGGGACAACAGACATCTTGGCATCACATCACGCTTTAGCCCGCAGCATCTAGGCCGATGCGATCAGATTCGTAGACGTGATTTGTTGTAGATCATCATGATAAAATTTGTCACCTTCAGTGAGGCGACTAACTCCAAGGTAAATCCAAAGTAGAAGTTGAAGTTAATAAACAGAGGTATGCACCAGTGGGATAAATCAGAGGCAAAGCCCAGAGGGAAACGTCTTGTTTCGTGTAAAGATTATTTACTATACGATTAGATTAACAAATTAATATTAAATTATGCACTAATGATTGAACAATAAAAAAAATACTTACCCTCTAGGTAGAGTGAATCACACACGGCCACATTTTAGTCTGACAGCTCTGGCGACGGTTTGAAAATGAACCATAGATTTCAACCGTTTTTTATAAGCTGAGATACCGAATGTAATACCAACCTGAGGGTAAATATTTGTGAAATGTCAAGGTGCTTGACAAAAATAAGTGATGGGGCAACTTTGTACGCGACCCCCATTTATAACGTCACAATATATATATAAGGTTTCCGCAAGCACTAATGTATGGAACTGGGTTCTCTTCTATGTCAAATTGCGTTTTTTGTAGATGGTTTCCTTGGAAAACATAGGGAAAAGTTTCAGCATGGTAACACGTGCCATTGTCAAGGCGTTGCATAAAAAAAGTATGGTATGATACTCAACTATGTGAGATTTATATTTATATGGCAAGAGATATAAATCAACGAGCAAGGCATTGACAATGGCTCGTGTCACCGTGCCGAAACGTTTGCCAAGGTTTTCTCAAGGAAGCCGTCTACAAAAAATTAATTATTGCACACACTCTCGAGCTGTCAACGATAAAAGTGCCATAGAGAAATTCCTTCCCGCAGTGCAATATTACCATTTGCGAAATTTCAACTCAAAATAATACCTCGTGGCTGGTAGGTACTATAAATAACGTGCCACTGGCGTCTCTTCTGAGTTAGATTTTCTGTATCTTCCTTTATATGTTAGTTGCAAATGACTTTACCGTTGATATTTACGTAGGCTGTCCACTTAAAAATTGCAACGGATTGATGTTTTTGTCGCATATTTGACACGATTTGTCACACGAAGAGGATTTCCGTCTCTAGTGAGGTCAGATTGTGGAGCCAATTATGTAGGAACGGACAAATACCTAAAGGAACTTTATGCATTCCTTAAAACTGATCGGTCGGATATAGAACGGAAACTGGCTCATGAAAATGTCACATGGCTGTTTAAAGCTCCTTCGAGTCCAAATCACGGTGGATTTCGGCTCAGACTCGGCAGGAGTGCGTACGTCTCTTTTATCTGCGGTTCGTCGGCTTAATAGTTTGACCTATACTAGTGATATACCTCGTACTAAATTGTAGCTTATTGTAATAAAAGATCAATTGTTACAAAGCCTATTTCTTGGAGCTTCACATTACGAGGTGTACACTAAAGACGTACTAAGAAGTCAAGTACGTAACAATCATCATCATCATCATCACCGTCATCGCCACATTTTTCTTCTTTTATTTTCACAAGTGACGTCGAGAATAGAACGCCGCACAGTGCAGACAATCGGAACGCTGCCTCGAGTGTTTTTATTATTTAGACGAATATCATCATCATCAAGGTTAGGTTAGGTTAGGCTAGGTTGGATTAGGAAGATTAAATTAGGTTTGGTCAGCTTTAACACTGGCATTACAAATGTGTTCAGAATGACCCAAATTATTTATTTTAAAATGCGTCGTTGAATTCACAAATAACTACGAGTATATTCTTAACACAAAATTGGTTTGTCTCTCATCACATTTGTTTTTTTCACTTTTTTCAGTCATTTTAAGTTTTATATTTAAATTTAAAAGTTTAGGCGGTAGATAAATGTATAACTACTTCTTCTTTTCCTGTCACATCACTTTTTATGGTTTTTTCAATGAGTATTAGCGCAATGTTTAATGTTTTTTAATTTGGAGTTTGACAACAGTGTACTGCGTCTCTGCAGGGTACGTTTGCTACCCCGTGGGGGCGCTGCGAACAGGCTAGCCATATTGTAATAGTTATAATCGTATTTTATTACATTTAAATTGTACCCGGGCTGAAATTCGTACAAAATTATGCTTATTATCTTAAATCAATGTGCACATGTGATATTCCCCAAAAGCCTAAAAAAATGTAAATACCCACAATATAGTGCCTTGGCCATTCTTCTCCATTTCCTGGACTTTCTCATCCTGCCCCAGTCTTTTTTCACACAATTCCACCTCTTTCTTAAGTCGCTTCCGCTGGAGTATCCACTCAATCCCGATCTTGGTCATGGCCGGCCCATTGCAGGACCTACAAAATTTTACGATTGTTTTATGGTCAATTGAATACCTGTAAATCTAAAAATATTTTTTAAAACGTATTTAACATAACATTTTGTTATGCATATTCAAGCTTTTTTCATTGTAACCCAAACATATATTTTTATTTTCTATACTCGAGAGTATTCCAATGCAATATTGCTGGCCACTTGTTCATATAATATATCTTCAGTGAGCATATTGTACGGAAGCTGTGTGGGTATTAATTACCTCTTCGTGTTTTTCATACTCCTTCAGTTTGCTTTCGCTTTCATTTCGTATAGTAGAAATATGTATTAAAAAATATAGTTTTGAAACATTTGTTCAGCTCGTGTGGATGAGTGATTAGAATTCCCATCTCTGGTAGTCACTAGCCGCCATCCGAGTTCTAATTCATGGCGCAAGAACTTATGTTTGATAATAATGAAAATATTATTAGATATATATTATCATAAACTATTCTTATTATTATTCTTTTTTTTTTTTAATTAAGACTAGACCCAGAAAACGTCTTGATAGACGTTTGTCTGCAGATACATTTATATCCATTTTATCGAAAAATTATTGTTGTTGCGCCACCGGGATTCGTACCTGTGGATCTCTTTCTAACCGGGGAAAGTGCAAATCATCCAACTATGCTACAGGACAATTTTTAGCGACAAATTTCAAAACCTATTATGTTACCATTTTGATATTTAACTGTATAATCGTTCCATTATTTGAAATGTGCCATCTACCTTATTTATACAGATATCAATTAAATGTGTGAAACTGATCGCTGTAGCCAGATTATTATTTTAAATAATTCATTTTTATTAAATTTGGACACATTGATACAAAATTTATTTTATTATGGTGAATTATTAACCCGTCTAGGAAAGACTTTTTTTTTTTTAATATTGTTTTTTTTAAATTCACACTTGACCACAAAAAGTCTTGACAGACGTTGTTGAGTGTACATTTATATCATTTGTTACATTTATAAACTCAAAAACATAATAATTAAGTAAGCTATTTTTTAATCATTTCTTCTAAATTAGGAGAAAGCGTGCTCTTTTGTAAAGACCCAGGCATTTTATTTTTTATTGTAAGAAAAACAAATTTTATTGTCCTCGATCCATACTTGTTGGTGATTTAGGGGTTCGTCACATTCAGATTAGCGACACCTCTTGTATTTGTTCCGTGTGAAGCCACCCTAATTAGGGCGTCGTTGTTGTAATTGTATTTTATTAAAAGGAACAGTAACAGCCCGTGTACAGGGAGAACGTTTACAGAAGAATATAACAATTTTAGATTATGCCTCAATTTAAATGTTTCCAGGCTTATAATTTTTGTTCAACGATACATAAGAAGGTTGACGTTGTAGAAACGTCTAGTTTGCATTTTTTCCGCGTGTCGATTTACAATTCTATCACCCTCCTCAGACTGATTAATATCGTTATTTAATCTAGCTCACCATTTTTTCTGTATATCTCTATTTAAGCTACGACTTTTCTGAACTGAATCATATTTCATACTAATGAAACAACACCACAAATACTTTGAAAATTTTATACACCAATTTTAATGAAATAATTATAATTGTTACTTAAAATCCACCTCAACGGCGCTTTACACATACGAGTAAACTGTCTAGTCATATAACACAGGCAGCCCTCGTCTTTCGCACTTAATTGGTTTATGAAATGTGTACGAAAGTTGAAATGTGCCATGTAAAAAAAAACCCACCAAAATGGTATGTATTTTCAGTTTTGCATTTATTTATCAATCACGCACATATGTATAATAAAATATCAATGCGTATTGGGACTCTTCTTCGTGAAATTGTCAAGAGATTGTTGAATGCCACCCTTTTTCTTCTTTTCCTGAGAGTTCTGGAACACGCCGTGTCTCTATCGATTGCCCTGCGTACTGCTCGGTGTTGGGATCACATTCATCCATGATAACCAAAAAATCATCGAGATGCATGGAGACTTCGTTCATATTTTTGATTGATCTTGTCATCAATGTCATCTTCTTCGCCTTCATTTGCTTCTTTCTTGTTCAATTAGGTATTCATTCGACGAAGGCCCTGAATGAGATTCGATTAATTCATCAACATCTTCGTTGTTGACGTCCATGCTTAGTTCATTCATCCTTGAAACTATTTCAGTTGTGATAGTTTCCGGAGATTCTTCAGGGCTTAAATGATCGCCCATCATTTGTGGGCATAATTTTTTCCAAGATACTTTCATTGTGGATTGTTGTTCCGTATGTTGTAGTTTCTCCAAAAGGGTTTTAGTTTGGGCCGACCGCCCACCTTCTCTGACAGTTATCTCGATGGCCTGTTTCATTACCGCCCCCTGTATAATGACGTTTAAACATCCCTTTCATTGCTTGGTCCGTAGGCTGTATGAGTGAGGTGGTATTGGGAGGAAGGAATATAACTTTAATTTCCGGATACAGATCCTGCAGATATTTGGGATGTTCAGGACCATTATTTGAGATTAATAATACTTTAAATTTCAAATTATTATCATTACCATACATATTGCTTGACTGTGAGAAAGTCAAGGGCGTCGCCTGTATTTTTGTATTTAACATGAAAAATAATTATTTGATCTTATAAATATGCACATTATAGCAGAACTGAAATTTTTTTTTTTTTTCGTACAGTAGATTTCTTTGGTTATTGTTTTTATAAATATACTCTATATAAATATATATATGTATATTTAATTTCAAAGTAATTTAAAACTTATATTGCAAATCATCGATGAATGAAGCGAGATGTAACGAAATCTTGTCACGGAAGTGACATAAAACCTCTCACAAATCACGCTACGTAGAAGACACTGAACCCATGGTACAGTGCTATACGGCAGGGCGCGATTACGTTAGCGCCGATCGCACGTTTGTCCGACGAGGTGACTGTGAATGTAACGGACAATCACGGCTGCTCATTTCCTTCTTTCGTATTCGTAGACGACACTGTACTGAGTTTCACGCGCCTATATTTTAATTTCACATCAATCTATCATGAGAAACGTGGTCTCTCACGATATTTTTTATAAATCTGTTATGTGTATCTTGTTGACCTAGTGATCTAGTGGTCGGGGGTTCGTGCCTCGTTCCAGGACACCGGCAAGTTAGTCCTATTTTCATAGTACAAGCGTTTAGCTCAGTTTGAAAATAGTAAAAATATTGATGTGACACGTATTCCGTGTACGAATCTATATTTAAAAAAAAAACCTCTATCATTTTGGATACGACATTCCCAGCGCAAATCAATACTGTGTCAGGCACGTGCAGTTTGGACTGCTCACGATAACGCTGCGCCTCGCTAATGCTGAACCAGGAATAAGCCAACCGAATGAATAATTATTACCGAACCGGTGAAGTGTGATCTGTTCTCTCGGATGAATTGTTTCCTCTATGTTCCGGTGTTGTGTAACTCTGTTATGTCCATTTAATTAACCCGTCTCATAACACGCCGACAGAGTGTTAAAATAGACCCGAGTCTGACAAGTTCAGTAAAATAAGTTTGCTATCGTAGCGGTAGAAATAATTTGGAATCTGTTTTTAGTCATAGTAAAGCATACGGGGGTCCAGAATGAAGATTATTTTTTGACTATTTTTTTTTTGAAGATGCAACTGATTCGTGTTGTCCCTGAAGATCTTGCTAATGTATCGCTCATATTAGTGAAGAGAGAAGAAGAAATAATAACATCGAAATGTCATTTAGAAAAAAAAACCATTTTAAATTATGTTTACTTATGCGATTTTTATGGCTTTTGAGTTAGGTACGTACAAATATAAAGCAAAATTAATGTCTTCAAGATTAGATCGAAATTAGACAAATATCACCGAATTTCACTTCAAAATACAT
The DNA here is from genome assembly GCA_031772225.1 of Eubasilissa splendida. NCBI lineage: Eukaryota > Metazoa > Arthropoda > Insecta > Trichoptera > Phryganeidae > Eubasilissa > Eubasilissa splendida. Next base: position 19,442,412 of record CM062845.1, on the reverse strand, counting down.
TTTAAATTTCGCAGACATGTTAAAAAGATAATTAATTCAAACCCAGACAAATATGTTTCCAGCCAATAAAACGACAGTATTTGGTCATGTGACCTGAGGTTACTGGTCATTTTTAATATGATTTCGATTGTGACAGTTGTAGTTAAATAGTTTTTTGCATTTTACTTGGTAACAGGTAAAGTGGACATGCCTACTTTTGATTCTGGACCTCACACTCAATCTACAACCAATGCGTGTTTCCGGTCCTTACACGCGGAGCCGAGACGTGGACCCTCACCGTTAATATCATTCACAAATTAATGGAAAGAGCTAGACTTGAATATCTAAGAGATCTACTATCTAACGTTAGAAAATCAAGTTAACGTTAAGTTAAGTTAGTAGAGTAGATCATGAAATGGTAGAATAAGTATTGGGCTTATCAGAAGAGGTGACGGACAATGAATGAACGAGAAGAACTGAAGACAGAGATGATTGACGATCCTAGAGAGACACAGGCCAATTGTGATGATACAATAAAAGCGAACGCTCAAACATATCTATTCCATTCATGATTCATAATGTAAGAGATGTTCAGTCTCCTTAACTAGACCAAAGTCTGTACTGAAGGAGACAGGTTCAGCCGTTATAGCCATCAATGCAAATTGTAACAATTATTCTCAATCTAAACCAAGTAAACGAGATTATAAAATAATTCTAATAACATATCTAAAATAATCTCGATTTTCTGTGATTGAAACGCAATACAAAACAGAAACTTAATATAAAAAAATTATGTTTGCTCAGTTTCCTTTCTGCCAACACTCATCACCAAATAACCAGCTCCTGAGATGGCATTTGACTTTGAGTTTGTTGTAGGCTTTCGGGGGCCAGAAACATATGGATGGCTTGACCAAAGCTCGTTCTCGTTTTAGGCTTCATGGTGAGCCTATTCAGTTTTGCTCTCGTAGCATAATTATGTGATGGATATTGGATAGAGCTCTTTGTTGAAATGAAAATAAAGTATCATTTTTTTTACATAGAGCTGTCGAATATCAAGAAGCTGGCATTTCTCAAACAGTGAGTCAGAGGGCTTTCTGAAAATGATTCAGATAATGGATTTTCGTGTACTTACTAATTGGTTAAGGGCAGTTTTCCCAACTCTACCTAAATCTAAGATTGCGTAGCTAAGAAAAGATTGACAGAGAGCAATATATCGTTTCTCTAGAATATTCCTTATTGATATGCTCAGACAAATGTGTGATATGACAATGATAAACCCTAAAACCAAAACTAACCTAAGCCCTATTAACCTGACAGTCCGCGTTCTCGGATGAGATTTCTCTTAGAGATTCGACTCCAGCGAGGTACAGAATTCAGCACGAAGCGATCTATAAATCATCACTCCAAATGTTCAGCTATCGGATTAAAATGTCACATCTGGTAATTTATTATCTTTACAGACTCTCAGATATCAGCGTCTCATTGAGAGATCATCGTTGACACATGCCATAACCTCTAAACTAACATAAAACAGAAAAAAACTATTTTAATGGCGACACCTTCGTCAGCAGCTGATCTGCTTTACTAACGTGTATTTATCAAAAAATTAAAACCAGTTTCAAAGAATTTATCTGTGTATCACGGACGACCGTTACAAAACGTTACGTTTCTTTACGACCGCTATTACTTCACCGCATGTGATCCGTGATTTATGGAGCAACGCGCTCAATAACTAGTTAACAATTTGCGTTATTTTGTAATTGCAGATATTTAATTAATGGCGCGAAGCGCGGTGAGGCATTTTATAACCGAACTGGAATTTTTTTCGAAAGCTGAGGAAGTGCAAAAAGTGGAACATCGGTAAAAGTGCAAGTGAAGATTCTCCAAATGCCTTCTGGCCGACTGGTTCGGCAGTCAATCGATGAAGCGAGATGGCGAGGCCGGCAGCCACCGATCTCTGCAGATCATGGTCCGTGTCCACAGACACAAATTACAGATTTCACTGACACGAGATTCTTTGGAGACAACGCTCAACTTTTATAGTCCACGTGTACACACTGTGTGTATCAGAGATTCACCGTCTCGCGCCTTACTTCATACTCGTCGTACGTCAAACGACAAATGTCATCGTAGTCATGTTTGTTATTTGGGTGATATTGAATCTCCCCAGCCAGTATAGATTTAGGTTATGCTGTTACCAATGATATTATACAATCACATACAATATATGTACTTTCGTTTATTCAACGTCTTTAGATAAAATAAATCCGACGTTTACACGACCCTACCATATTTTATTTATTTATAATTTTAGAGTACTATTAATAGTGTTTTTAAAGTTTAAGTTTTAACGTAAAATAATACCATCTTACCCATATTAAAAAAATGTATGGACGTTTTTAAGAACACTTTCTATGACTGAGCATGATTAATTTATTGTTTGAAAATACTTTACGTTATAACTTAAAGAAATAATTATATTTATTAAAGGTTAACGTAGGAAATAGTTCTGCCAGTTGCTTTTTATTTTTCCCAAATCAAAAGCCAATCCATGTATCAAATTTAAAGAACAATCATGAAATCAACAGGTTAAAAACAGTAAGATAGTAAAATTCGCGAATTAGTAAAAGAGGAAATAAACACTTCAATGATTTGCACGCAGTTGTAAGAAGTTCAATTCAGTAAATAGCCATTTATATGACTTGAGTAATTCACTAGCTAAAAGACAGAACAGAGTAATGTGAATAGTTCGATGCGGCAAATACAAAAGAGGGCCATGAGTACAGCGGTGAGTTGTCGTGGTAGTTTTTAGAACTAAGCAATTAATGTCTCTACAGTTACACAAATGGCGCTAATTGTAAAATAATGTTTTCGTTTATGTTAATCCAATTATTTAATTTATATTTGTTTCCCAAAATTTTTGGTAATGCACAGGTGTTTTACTTGTATGCACTGCACGCCCCTGGTTATAGTGAAACGCCGTGTTGAATTTTTGTCTCTTTCTACCAATCTCAAGATGATTTCTGAGTTTGTTGTCAGATAAAAATATCAAGACGTGTATATATATTTTCGACTAAATCTCCGAGATTATTAAGGCTTTTAGAGCAAAAAGTTACAAGTTTCATATCCGCTGAATCTATTGTGTTTGGTTTTCTTATCTTTTCTTTTGTATCATCGCTCTCTGTTCTGCCCAGTTATGTGCTTGTCTTCACCGTCAATGTCAAAACCTTTTGAAGCATTACTGAATAAGCACGTTAATTTGTTGCTGTCGCGACTGGCGTCCACTTATGCACCCCAGGGAAACAATGAAATAATAAAGCTGAAGCGAAAGCCGGCTGAAAGTGGGCTCAGCAAAAGTAATGTGCAAGAAAATATATCAATTATCGATTGCGACGAAATCTCTGGCTTGTCAAATAATAATTGATTTCTAGGCCATGGCAATGGGGCAATTCTTGGCGGTTCTTTTTAAAATGCTATTTTGTGACCAAAAATGACTTCTATTCGATAGCATTTTTTCTGATCTAAAACATCCACACTTCATTTTGCCTTTAATCAAGGTTAAAATGGTCATCCAGGAGTACAACAGGAAAATTCTGCCGCATCCACCCTCCAGTCCGGACCTCGCTCCATCAAATTATTACATCTGTCGGTCGCTCTCCAATCAAATGCGTGTCGTTACGTTCAACAACGACGATGACCAGAGAAATTGGCTCAATAACTATTTCGATACCGGACAAATTGATTAAAATGTCTTAATTTTTGTTTAAAAATTTAATTTTATAATAGATAACTGAACAAAACCACAAAGACTTATTAGACTATCCGATTACCAATAGTAGTATTTTCTGTATTTTTACATTTCTTAAGAAATCATATAATTAGTCAAGACAGAAATCAATTCATTATTTTATGAAGGCGAATGAAGATGTGTATTGTCGGTTTAAGGTGTATGCAGTGTGCAGGTAGGTGTGTGCAAGAACGCGCATAGTCAGACAGACGTGTCTAACAGTTTCTGTCTACGTGCCCGTCTGACAAAAACCTGGCGCAATCAAATAGAACACCTGTGAAGGAAAGAAATGTGTGTAAGTGAATAAATTGATGTCTATGACGCAAAAGAGTACACATATATATAGTTTCAGTACAGAAAATATTTTTATCCGATAAAAATTACTCTGCATATAAAATATAATAGACAACGAATTACAACTCGCTCCGCACTCAATTTTATATTATTCTTTATACGAGTTCCGAGACAATTCTGTTCCGTAAGTCGTAAGTAGATTTCGATTTAGTGCAAAGGGTTACGTGACGTCGCAACTTCCGGAAAATTTTAATGTACTTTTTTCGATCATGACCGGGAGACCTCGAAACCACCTTCCGCCGTTATCTATGTCAATGCAATTCTCGCGACCGGTGCCAGAAGTGATTTATAATTTTGATATCCTTTTCACATCCCGCCTGAAGATGAGCCTCGCGCGATATTTCCTACGGACAGCTGACGCAATAGCTGTACGGTGGTCCGGCACACCGGAAAACTGAATTGAGTCGAAATAATTGGGTAGCGATTAAATATTTTGGCTATAACATTTCACGCGCTGATAAACCCGCAATCCGGTGGCTGCATTGTGCTGCCGTGCTGGCGTGCTGCCGTGCTGCCGTGCCGGCGTGCTCGAGTGCCAATATTTTGCGCAAAGTGTGTATTATAAATAAACATCATAGAGATGCGGTGAGGCCGAGTCGACCGGCTAACAAAGCGCGCGATCACAGCGCACCCGCCACAACTGAATGGATCATGCCCTGCCTCCTGATTGCAGTCGGCTTTGATCAACGGTAAACATGATATACGTCATACCTTCACACTGCACACGGGTCTACAAATAATTTTATCACACGTGTGACGGTCTGGCTCCGGGCCCCCCGCACGCCCCGCCTTCGTGTGACGAAAATACTTTACAAAAAGTCGCGTTCAAGTTTAGCCTCAAGTTCGTGGCGTGCAGTAAGTATAGATTTAGGTTATGCTGTCATATATAATATATGTACTTTCAAATATGAATTAAATATACTAATTAGAAAGATATACATATAAAATCAATTTTATCGAAAAACATTGTTGTTGCGCCACCGGGATTCGAACCTGGATCTCTTTCCTAACCGGGGAAGGTGCATTATCCAACTATGCTACAGCGACAATATTTTTAGCGACAATTTTCGAACCTATATGTTACCTTTTTGATATCAATACATTTAATCGTTCCATTATTTGACAGAGCCATCTACCTTATTTTTACAGAATCTCAAATACCTTTGAGTAAACTGATAGCAGACGCCAGAATTATCAATTCATTTTTATTAAATTTTGGACACATTGATACAACTTTATTATTTAGGAGAACACATTCTTATTGTGAAGTTGTAATTATTCAGAAGATAGGTCTGCGATATTTTAAATATGAATTAAATATATTAATTAGAAAGATATACATATAATTAATATATTTAATTCATATTTTAAATATAAATCAAAAAATTGGATTTATATTACGAAAATGATGACAAAGGCCCATGAAAAAAACATTGCGGAAAAATTTCAATTTGATAATTGACTTTTTAATCTTTTTTAATAATTTTTAAACATTATTTAAAAAATATTCTCCACCCTTTTGAGGAAACTAAATAATATTTATTAAGAAATATTAATAAACGGCATGTATACTAAATGTATGCTTAAATAAATATACTATTTTTAATACGTATTGTGTTAAATATTTTCTACAGGTGCATTAACGCGAATATACCCTCATTATTACGGTATTTTTAAAAGACCGGTTCATACCGCATAGTGTATAGAGATTGATTTCAAATATAAAAATGTTTAATTTCTCATGTGAAAATTGATTATTCACAAATTATTATTTACACGATAAAAGTGTTTTTTGTACAAAACCCGGTTTAAATAATAAAATTAAAAAATTTACGAGTATAAATGAGAATTTATATATAGTTAATTATTAAATTTCCTGGCGTCTTATAATTTCCCAGCTTCTTATAATTTCCCAGCGGCTTATAATTTCCCAGCTTCTTATAATTTCCTGGCGTCTTATAATTTCCCAGGTTCTTATAATTTCTCAGCGGCTTATAATTTCCCAGCTTCTTATAATTTCCTGGCGTCTTATAATTTCCTGGCTTCTTATAATTTCCTGGCGTCTTATAATATCCCAATAAAAAATAATACGTATACAGGACAATATGTGTTCAATACAATTCAAGAGACAGCATTCCAATTATCTGCACTGTGCGGCGTACTATCCTTTACGTCGTTTGTGAAAATCAAAGAAAGTTGCAATTTAAACGATGATGATGATTTTTATCGTATAAATAATAATATAAATAGCACTCTTATCGATTAAAGTTTAAAAACAAACGGCCATAAAAAAAACATCGCGGAAAAATTTCAATTTTAAAATTGACTTTTTAATCCTTATGGTATTTCAATATTTTTAAACCCCATCTCGTGCGCTTTATTTCAAAAAATTGTTTGCATAAAAAAAAACAATTAAAATTAATTCATGTATCGTATTTTTTAACATTATTTAAAAAATATTCTCCACCCTTTTGAGGAAACTGAATTATATTTATTAAGAAATATTAATAGTAGAAAATCTGAAAATACTATTTTGTTCGATATATTGTAAAAACATACTTGCGTTACTAAAATTATTTAATATAAAATCGAGTATCCATTGTACAAAAATAATAATAACTGAAACAGCATGTATACTGACATCTATGTTTCAAAGTTGTAAAAAAAACACGTAATACATCGCGCCAAATTCAATTTTTATAATGTACATGTCGTAAAATAACATTATACATATTTAAATAAAAATACTCTTTTTAATTCAGATTCGGCTTATATTTCACTTCATGGTGGTCAAATGAACCGATATCTGCGTTGATGATCGGTTCATACCAAACAGTCTAGAGAGATTGATTTTAAGCCTTAAAATGTTTAATATTTCATGTGAAAATCGACATTTTTCATAAATCGCAAAGTTTGTCATCGTTCCGTATGTCAAATATAACTAAAAAACGGTTGCATTTGTTTCCTCGCGCGGTCGTGAGATTTACACTTATTGGGGTCTGTTGTGTCAGTTTTTTCGCACTTTCGGCGCATTTACCTACCCAGGTCCGTACGTTTTTCAAAATAAAAAACGGGTTTTTTACAATTTAAAGATGAAATTGAAATGATAGCAGTTTATTACCTCCACAATAAATTCCGCGCTATCGTTTTGTATAACTTGAATGATAAATAAAAAAATTTGGTCGTAATGTCGCAGAAGAAAACTCAAAAACCCGAAATTCACTTAATCAGAGTTTCCGAAGAAATTAGAAGAATAAGAAATTTATAAAATATACACGACGATACCGTCGGTCGCGGGCCATCCCGTAAATATTTAAAAGTAATTATCGCTTCTAAACTCGCAGAGTTGTGATCGAAAATGTTAAAGTTAGGCTAAATTTAAAAAAAATAGCAAGAAATTCACTAAACTTAAACGGTCGTAACAAATAGAGGATATGGGAGGAAAAAAGTGTTAAGGGAAAAAAGTTTGTCATTCTTCAGCTATCTGGCAAAATTCAAAAATACCCAAATGGTTTGCAGGATCGCGAGATACAGGGCTTTCTGTGTGTGACGGATATGGTTACAACGCGACATATATACATAACCGAATATAGCTTACGACTTTAATAATATGTAGATGTAGATGTGTCAATTTGAAAGAACTACAGCATATGTGTTCGAAAATTTGTCGTCAACTTATTATGTTGGTGTAGTGTAATCTGTTAACGCATTTTCTCGGATAGGAAAGGATCCAGGTTCGAACCCCAGAAACAAGAAAAATATTTTTTCGATTTATTGAATTTTCCTGTATATCTTTCTAATTGATATATTTAATTTGTATTTGAAGAACTAGTATTCTTGATAGCAATGATTTTATCTACCCGCGTTCTCTCTAGTGATGCGAGAAAATGTCGCTCTAAACTCACTGGTGTGATTGTGATTGATATTCGATAATATCAGTGATTGAAAACTGTGACTGTGATCACAGTTTCAATACTAATTTTACACAAGCCCCGCACGATATCACAACACACGAAATAAATGAATAAATAAAAAAATACAATTTTGAGCATCTCTACCTTATGTGAGTTTATTTTTGGGGTCAAATGCGTAAATATATATATTTTTTCGTTTCATATCACACATGCGCCGAATCACGGTTCAAAACTGAATATAAATAAAATGGATCACTAATCACGATATTACCAGATATTCAATCACTGGTAGTGAGTGTCACTCAAATATATCAGTGATTGACTCGCGGCTCGTGATTTTGAGCTAATCAATAGTTCTCTCGACTCAATAAATGGAGGGTGCGAAGCCGAAGTCTGCTATGTTGAAACTGACCAATGTTTAGAACATACACGGGATGTGATGTTGGCGTCGTATGCTGTTTGGAAAATAATCATTTTGTCTTTGGGCGTGCTGCTGAAGAGATTTTGTCTTTGGGCGTGCTGCTGAAGTGAGAGAAGAGAAGAGAGAGCCTAGAGAAATTGGCGATCGCTGAGAGTTTACAAGGATATTGAGCGAGATGGAGTGGCGTGCAGTTGCTATAGATTGAGGTTATGCTGTTACCAATAATATTATGCAATCATATATAATATATGTTCTATAAGTTGTATATTGGATTATGAATTTTCGTTTAACCAACGTCTTTAGGCAAAATGAATCGGTCGTTTATTTATTTATTTGTATTTTTTGAGTAGGTACTATACATAGTGTTTTTAAAGTTACTCATATAAAAATCAATATAAATGTTTTTCAGAACACTCTTTATGATTGAACATGATTTTTTACTACTTGAAAATCCTTCAAGTACTAACTAAAGCTAATTATTATTTTTATTACAGGAGTGTTTTCAAAAATCAAAGTTAAAACATTAGATTTGACTTTTTTTTTAATTATTATTCTAATAAGACCTTTACACCAATGTAAATGTTTTTTATGCCATAATTAAGAAAATACAAGCATTATAAGAAAGACCGCGACCATATAATATATTTTGTATATGCGAGAATTTTCTATATAAAGGCAATTTTGTGGCACGCTGACAACATTCAGTTTATTGGTTTTACATTAGTATAAAGATCCTATCTAAATAATAGTTTTTAAAAAAGTCAAATTTAGTGTATAACTTCTGAAATAATAAAAACCCACATTTTCGTAAAAAAACGTGGAAATATGAATTATTTCTGAAAGGGAAGTCTTACGGTTCTGCTATTTTACTTTTTCTTTTTCAAAAAAAATGACTCACATAAAGGACGCGACGCGATTGTAATGTGTATAGTTAAATATATCATTAACGTTATTTAATACACAAAAGACAATTGGAAACAAGTCTATTCGTTAGCCTATTTCACGCCTGAATCAATATTGTGATGTCTCATTAAAATACAAAAGAGTCATTGCTCTGCCCTTAGAGAGCGGTGATAATTTTTACGGCTGATTTTAAAAGAATAAAACTAAGACTCATTTTGAAACAAATCTGCGGGGATGGGTTATTTAATATATTATTTATTTATTCATTGAGAGATTTGAACACAGTGTTAAGATGATGTGTCACAGTGTCAACTATTGAAATAAAATGAGTGCACTTATACGTTTATAATATTACGGTAATTGATACGCAAGTGTAAGGTGAATGTGAAAAATGGGAAGTAGGACTGGAATAATCGAAATGGTTGTCCTAAAAATGATTGAAAATAAATGCATTTTGTTACGGAAAATGTACGTAAAATTGTAATAGTTGAGATAGCAGAAGTACAAATAATAGTTCGTACAGGGTTAATTTATTTATTTTAAGGTATACACATTTTTTAATGTGAAGTTACATTTTCAGAACATAGTTCCGTTGTATTTAATACAAATTAAATTAATCAACTAGAAAGATGTACAAAAAATATATATTTATCGAAAAAAAAAATTTTTGCTGCTGTAATTAATTTAATTCTGGCGTCTCGTATCGGGTTTTACTCAAAGGTATCAGAGATTGGAATAGTTGATGAAATATAGAATATAAGTTGAAAAATTTTACTCGAATATATTTTCGATAGATAGATTTTTTCTATATATCTTTCTAGTTGATTAATTTAATTTGTTTTCTTTTTTTATTAATATCCAATAAAATCGTTTATCATAGAGCCAGGTACAAGAGTGCGATAAATTAATAATAGAACAGATTGTTTTAGAAAATCAGTAAAAAAAAAAAGTATTTGTATGTGTAGATGAATTCAAAATGGTAGGCAGAAATAGTTGACTAGGTAGCCAAAATATTCCAGATGGATTTAACGAATCCATTTTCATTTGAAGAAAAATCGTTGTAACTTGACGACATCCGATTAATAACACTATTTATCCCATCATTTGTATTTGTTTGAGATGACACATGAGTGGAGTAGTAACGGAGCGTGATCCTCACTTCAATTTCACTTTACATGCTCGTATAGTGTACACATAGATCTGTCATACGAGGGCCAAGTAAAAAATAAGGTTCCTTACGCTGTACACTCGCCACGCGAGATGCTAGGCGAAATCCGGCAACACCGCCTTGATTGTTGGTCCCTTAACTACATCCCCACTACCGGGAGCAAACGCTGCGACGCTCAGTAAAGGCCTGACAGCCATCCGCTATGGAACCCGCCATCGCCGTTACCGCCAGGTGTGAAATCCGTTCGGTGATTCGATTTTTAAACGCGAAGAAGCTTAAACCTGTTGAAATTCATCGACAGTTGGAAGAAGTTTATGGCACAGCTTGCATCAGCGTCCAACACGTCCGCAAATGGTGCAGGGAGTTCTCCGAAGGACGCACAGACGTCCACGACGAGCAAAGGAGTGGGAGGCCATCGGTGTCGGACGAAGTCGTGGCGAAGATTGAGCGCATTCTCCTCGAAGATCGGAGAGTAACGCTTCGGGAGCTTGCTGTCCAGGTTCCTGAGGTTTGTGAAAAAACCATCGACAACATTTTGACCGATTATACTGACCAAGGGCGTTAGGCTGCACCACGACAACGCTCGCCCGCATGTCTCTCGACAGACCACCGCCCTACTGGACAAATTCGGCTGGAAATTGCTTGACCATGCCCCCTACAGCCCTGATCTTGCTCCCAGCGACTTCCACTTGTTTCCGAAATTGAAGCAACACTTGGGTGGACAACGCTTCAATACAGATGAAGAGGTGAAAGAAGCGGTCACCAAGTTCATCGGCGGCCTAGCGGCGGAATTCTTCGAAGCGGGTTTTCAGAAGTGGATAACTCGTCAGGAAAAATGCATAGAAAAATCAGGAGACTATGTAGAAAAATAGAATAAAGTACAAGCTTTCAGATGGTTTACTTATTTATTGCAATAAAAAATACCTTATACCTGAAAAAAATGTAGGAACCTTATTTTTTACTTGCCCCTCGTATCTGCTGCAGTGCGTCTTCGCAGATGGAGAATCTAATATCGTCGATGTATGTGCAATACCGCCCCTGAATAGAAAGGGAAAAATAATATCTATTAGTCCGTTATAAAATTTGAATACACCAATCAGAGTGTCTTTTAACATGCAACAGAAATCGTCAAAGACGTATTTTGGTATTTAGATGTTATATTTTCTAAAGTACAGAAGTCGAAAGAAGTAATTTTACATACCATATCCCGGAACTGTTGTGAGAGTTATGCACTCCCGCTTCGATTCCTCTCAGAAATGCATTAATTAACAAAGCGTATTAGGAGATTATTCAAATCATAATTACATTTTTTTTTTATTACATTCAATCATAATCATTATAATACCATCACAGGTTGGCTCCGGTATCATGGCACCAGAGCCCACACCTGTGTACAATTTGACGTGAGACTCGTTATCACATTCAGAAAGTAGCCAGAGAGAAGCTATAGAAATCATACACCCCCAAAAGCGGAGGGTAGACGTCACATTTATGTGTTGCAGTCGCAGAAAATTCATCATATCCAGGTGGCAAGAGGTGCGAGGGAGAGCCGGTAGAATACTCCGTTAGCTGCTCTTCCCGGTATCGTCCATCCCAGCAACCCCCAGCGAGAGACCCACACCCTAATAAATACCCCGTTATGAATATACAATATTAGAGAACAATGTATTTTACAGATTATAAACAGGTGACCAAACCTGTTTATACCTAGATTCGCTCGTAGCGAGGGTACTTGTAACAGGAGTGTGGTCGCAGGAGGTCTGCGGTCTGCCCAATATCTTCAGGCTCCACTCGACAAACGAGTTTGTTGTAATTACATCATACCTCATGCACATGTACGCGGTGTCGTACCAAAATCTTGTTCACTTCTCTATCTCGTTGAATGCTGTCTCTTTCTAACGAAGGATCCACTATTTCCTACCAGCACACGGATAGACAAAATATTTATTTTGTATTATTATGTATGTACTCACATTTAAGTTCATTAGTTTAAAAAATAATATACCTCTGAAGCGTGACTCGTTTTCTTTTATGTCATGTTTTCAGACCCCGTGTTATATTTGGTGATTTACATACGAGAGAAACAAGTTTTTATTTATTTTGTTGGGCCCTATCCCCGACTCCTGTCCGACAAGGTGTGCCACCGGTATTCCCCGAAGGAGAATCGGACGGAACCTTTTATAAGCCTATCACAATTTATTAAGATGAATAGACGTCCAATGTTATTAAGGCCTATTCGCTTTCATCGGTTTAGGATCGCCCGGACCGGGACCGTCCGGTTTCTTCAGTCCGTCCGATCGGGCATTTCAATCACGTCAGTGAAAATTTATTCCGTTATTATCTTTTGTATTTGGATAGCTAACAACTCGGCCATATAGTTTTACATATTTTACATATATAATTTTACTTAGATAATTAAAAATGGATTAATAGATGTATCAATTGGGAAGATTATATAATAAAAGTTAAAAATTTTGTCGAATATTTATTTGATTGCTATAGCGTAACGCGCTTCCCGGTAGCAACTAAATATTTTTTCGATAGATATATTTTTATTCTCGAATAATCGTTTTCCCACATGTATCGTTTATTTCTTCCAGTCTCGAATTAATTTCATACAAAACACCCAAAAATAAATCACATGGATCATTTTACCGCATTAAGAGAGAGAGAAAGAATGCTACACTGGCTGCCGCTTGACATTATATAGGGTGTTCAGAGGAAAAATTTCAATATTCAATTGTACTTGCTCGTAAACCATCAGAGTGAGGTAAGTGGAAAGGGTATTGTTCGACGCGCGTGATTTTCGGATTTGCCAGTCGCAATGAGTCACTGGTCGGGAGCGCATCGCGCGTTCGCGGCTAAGCAATATTTAAAGTGTGGTGATTCATCGGTTCGTGCACGTCGCACTTTTTGTACTCACCTTAATATTCGACGAGTAAGTGATGGACCGGGCACGCAACTTATCTGGTGTTGGGTTCAAAAGTTCAGACAAGAAGGGACAATGGTTAAGTCAGCAGCGATGCCAGAACATATGGCTCAAGTTTGACGTAAAATTATGCGCAATCTGCGTAAATCTATAAGGAAGATTGCAGTCTATGCAGGAATAAAAAAGTCAACAGTGCACGTTATTTTGAATAAGAAACTACAATTTCACCCATACAAACTGTGCAAATCGTGCAGTTTCTCAACGAAAATGACTATTCTTTACGTTAAACCTTAGCGAGAACGATCCTGAATCGTTTTTTGGAACAGCACGAACGCTTGGAAACATAATGTTTACTGACGAAGCACATTTTCATATCGATGGCTATGTTAATAAACAGAACAGGAGATACTGGTGCCCCGACAACCCGAGGGAACGCCATCAAAAATGTTTGCATTATCCAAAAACGACAGTGTGGAGTGCAATTTCTGCCGAGGGATATGGCCCTAATTTTTTTAACCAGCGAGAGATAGTCACTGCTGACGAATGATCGACGAGTTTTTGGTACCGCAACTGCAGAAGTTTCCCGAGTTCAACAACAGAACACAATTTTATCAAAATGGGGCCACTCCACACACAGCTAGAGTTTCAATGGAGAAACTGAGGGGAATTTTTCCCAATATATGCAAGTACGGAGACATACCCTGGCCACCTCGGTCACCGGACCTTACACCGTGCGACTTTTTTTATGGGAATTTTAATTATATTTTAATTTAAACACATTTATTTACAAGTGAAATATGTATTAAACATTTAAGTATGAAAAATATTACTTTTTACTATATTCCCGCATTCATAGTTTATTTCAATTGGTCTCTTCTAAAACGATAGATGGAGGTTTCACTTTATTTCAACATTTGACGGAGCCTGAACTGACAGAAGTGAACACGCCTTTATTCGGTATTTCGGTAATCGAATACCTATTCGGTATTCACAAAAGGGTGATCATAATTTTAATCAATTCCAGGTAGCCTTTCCTTTTATACCCTTTTTATGCTTTGACACATTTATTACGTAGAATTGTGTGTAGAATTTAACGAACACGAAGTATTTTTTGTGTAGATATTGTATTTTCAATCTCGTCACAAAATTAATTAATATTAATACCTACCAAACACATATACATAGTCCAAATGTAACACGCGAAGATATTTAATATACCCGTGCATACATTTACGTCTTAGCAGAAATTAATTGGCTGCTGCTGTTTAGGGTTATACACAATAATTTGTTTTTATTATACACACGTCATGAAAAAATTGGTAGCCGGCGATACAAATATTTTATTTGGGTGTGCATATTTTGAGATATTACAATTCTTAGGCCCGGTTGTGTGAACGTCAAATTAACTATCGTCAAAGCATAGATGGAGATGTCTATAGGTGTGACAAATAATCATGTCACTTTGGTGGTGACATTTTTTCGTATAATGTGTAATAATGTATATTAAACAACGAGATCATCACCGGACGAACTCTCATCACTAAAATAGCGGGATATTGAATGATTAATTATCCCATACTGCAACTTTCAAAGTATCAATGTGTCAGATGACTTTTGGAACAGCTGTGAATAGTCCGCCATATTTAACTATCGATTCTCGTTTTTACAATAAAATGAGTTTACTACGGTATGAGAAGTAAATATTTTTTTACTTACGATCAATATTTCGATTTTTTTTACTATAGTAAAAAGTTACTACTGATCACACAACCGGCCCCCAACAGATATTGTGTCCGTCTACACTGACAGGAAAATATCAAATTTTGAAATTTACACAGAATAGTTGGTAAGTACCTACTACCTACCGCTACCTGCCTATCTTCTGGTATCGAATTAAATTACTTTCGGACTATCTTGGCTCTTCACAAAAACGTGCTAGTCAACTGGAGGTGAAAACAACGTTCAACCCAGGACTTTATCATCTGCCATTATTTTCCTTCTTGAATTCACTTCGGGTTGCGTCAACTAATCATTTTTATAATCGATACAGTCCACGGGATCTTATCTTGTATATAAGTCAGTTGTGATGTTTCGGCCAGTGGCGTGCAGTAGGCTTAAACTTAGGTTATGCTGTTACTGACGATGTTTACGTAACTATACGGAAACCGGATGCGGAACGAATCATTTGCTGCAGCGTGAGAGTGTAATGTTAAATACTAAAGAAAATTATTTGTATTCCAATTCAATCCGTCTCTGTTTTTTCGTAAATTCGCCGATAGCATCGTTATGAAAAGTTCTCGATCTTTTTATTTCTAAAAGTAATTCTTTTTCAATAGCAATCATAAAAAGATCCGAAATTCGTGTCTGATTTTGAGTATTCCGTAAATAAGTATGAATTCGTTTTTGCTAATTTAATTGTGCTAATTAAAACGGCTAATTTAATTAATTGTGGATAAACTTTTTGTAAATTTATTTCAAGGCAGTATTCTAAAATTCCTCAAACATTTTTTCTTGAAATTCTGATAAACTATATATAAATTTTAATTCATTCTTAAGGCGATCAAAATCGAAAAGCTGTGAATAAAATGGTTCTAATTTTGAAAACAATTGTATTGGAAATTTTATCTTAAATGTAGAAAATAATTTAGAATTAATTAATTAAAAAAGGTAAGTTTTTTTATTGCTCCATACCGTTCTCTAATTTCACTTAAAATATTATCTACGATTTCTCTGAAAACGCGATTGAAATGTATTTTAACATCAGCGACATTTATTTTTCTTTTCGGGTGTTTCGTTAATGAAGGCGCTTTATCATACATATCATCGACGGGAAGATCATTTAGAAAAATTTCAAATTGCGACATCAGAAGTGGTTTTTTGTATTATCTTAAATAAAATATCAGACTGAGCAAATCTTGGGGATTATCAATAATTTCTTCAAAAATGTTTATAAGATTTATTCTCTCTGTACGCAAATAACACCCCCAGTGTGTAATAATAACTCTCTCACAAGATTTTGATAAGACCAAATTAAAAAATGCGCGCTGCACCATACAAATATCGCGTGGGGACACTGCTCTCTGACTCTTCTTTGAATACCCTTTTTAGCGGATGACATGACAGCGGCACCATCGTTAGTTTGTGCTCTCAATTACCTAGCAATCTTTTAATTTATTTAAAACGATTTCTGATAATGCCTCAGCTTTTCGATATGCACTAACATCAATAAAACCTATCATTCATTTGAATCCCATTAAAATATCTTAAAATGAAATACAATTGCTTCGAGCCGCTGACATCTATTATTACAGCAACAAAATCGGCTTTAACTATTTCTAATCTAATTTTCCTCAAAATCAATGAACTAATGTTAGAGAAATAAGATCATTTGAATCCTATTAGAAAATCCACTGAATATTGATAATGATTTAGTGTCACTCTGCAATGATTTTCTAACACCCCGTCATATTTAGCCAATGAAATTAGCACGATTCGCGGATTCGTCAGATTCATTATGCCCTCGACCTGAACTGCAAGAGAACAAGTTCATCTATCAAACATTTTATAATGTCGTCATTATTGCTGAGCAATTCCATGTTTGTTTGCCGCGGTGTTATACAAAAGATAATGGTGTAAAACATAACTAAAAACTAATTCATAAAAACAGAAACAGATTGAATTTATACTTATTATATGTTATATTAAAGTAATAATCAACTTGAATATGCATTACACTATCTCATACTCCACAGATGATTGACGGAAAATATAACTTGTCCGTTGAAATACACTCTGGAAAAGAGTTTAATTAGCGAAGCAAACATGTAAAAGTGTTTTCGAATTATGCACAAATTATTTGAATAGAAAGTAAATTTTGGCAGCCTTAAAGACGCCCAATAGGTTGAGTAAGAAAATATATAGTTTAGTGTCTTTTTCATAGGGATTGAACAAACAAGATAGACGCAACCAACGCGTGCGTTCTAGCAAAATGCGGAGACGAATGGCAGTGAAGTTGAATACAAATGATTCGCAATTTTTTACAACGGCTAGACAAGAATGTAGCCGGGTAATAACGGCTAGAATTTTATTTATTTTATTATTTTTATTGTCCAGAATCTTTAAAAATTCACCGATTTTTTAGCTTGCATGCAGTACACGCCCCTGGTTACGGCATTACAGTGTATGCAAGTAATATAAAAACAGTAGTTTATTTAAGTACCGCACTGTTTGATGAATTAAATGACTGAAATAATAAAACCAAACGGTAATACCTCTTCAACAATAATATTATTTATTCCAAGTATGAAAATCACAGTCGACCTTAGGCAGGTGCAAAGGATACAGCCGCACCTAGACCAATGCTAATGACATAACAGGATCGCAATTCCACGCTCTTAAAAAATAAAAAAAATCAAGGAGTTTTGCTAATGTATTAAGTCTCAGTCAAATTATAATAGGCAGGCTCTAAATCTTATGTCATGTGTCATTAAATTGTGCTGGCGCATCGGTGTGATATGTAGCGCCTAATTCCAAAACACCCTATAACGGATTTTGGATAATTTGAGTCAAATATGCAATTTTGTAGATTTCTTTCGTTTCTCGCAAAAGCCACTTATATCCATTGATATTGCATGTTCAAAATCAGGGTTAGTTCCAATATACCCCAAAGCAGACAGAGTATAAGTTGCTATTTCTCCTAAAATGAAACCAGCCAATCACAACGCTTGTTGATGATCATGTGATCTAAAATGCTGATGTAAAAGCAAACAAATTTTGTACATTGGTTTCAAAATCAACGTTTTCATCCATAACTCAAAAACACATCAAATCGTTTAGGGGGTTTTGGAATTAAGCGCTACATATATTGAAAGTGACGGAGCTCATTCATAGTTTACACTCTTCGTCAATGTCATTGTCGTTCGTCAGTTGGGTTTTTGATTTTTGAATCTACCCAGCGGCAGTTAAAACGGAATTTTTTTTTGTAATGTAACACTTTATATTAATGTTAGTGTTTAAGGTCATTCAGAATAGATAGCTGTAGAGATCTGTGGCAATTTAATGTAATGTTTGTGTGCACGTGTCGAATCTGTCAGATCAAACGCTGTGTACACTGACTTAATTTTTTGTCTTTTTCTATCAATCTCAAGCTGAACTGGTGCACTTTCTTATCGTTTATCTATGACTTTTAGCTATCGTTATTGGATTTGGTTAAGTGGGGTATGTCGAACGTGTTTTTAATATCTCTAGGTTAAGATTACTTTAATGTTTTCTCTTTTATATATTGAATAACAGTACGTAAATATATATTCAATTTGAAATGTATATTGTCTTTATTACGAATAAGAAATAACATACATTAGCGAAATTATATTATTAACCATCTGTCATCTCACGTCGCACTTTCTTTTCTTATCTATGGTCGCACTGAAAATGTGACGAGAGATGGTAATGTTTACATTTGTTTGTAATGTTTACGTTTGTTCTATATAAACGTTTGTGTAAACATGATCTCAGTTTTTTCAAGAATGTGTTTAAGTGGAATAATAGATATACATATATATTTCAAAATTGATACGTAAGAACACCGTTTGTACAATTACAGGGAGTGCAATGCATAATGCACTAGTAGAAAAGCAATCGGTTATCGCCGATTTCTTTCTGCTAGGACTTGCGGGTGCTAATTGTCTTGTCCGCGGTACGCGGTGATTGCTGCGCGGCTAGGGCTTCCGTAGAATCTATATTTCATCTTAAGCAATATAATAAGAATGCACAATACACTATTGTTAAAGTAATATAATAAGGGATTTCCGCATTGAAATGAAGGTTTTATGGAAACTCTGGTTAAGCATACTAGTATATGTTAGAAAAAACATTTTACATATACATATATCTTTAATGAATAAACCGTCCGAATTCCGACTTCGTTCGATGATTTAAGAAGATTGGTAACTGATTATTTTCAGATTTAATGTTTTCGAGAAGCTCGTAAGGCATTCAGCCAATTTTTTCGGAATGAAAACGGTTGCGTCGGGAGCAAAGGTTGTTGACTCGGTCCAACATAAATGGTCCAATAAAATAATGGGCCATTGTTGTGTCGCCGGTTCTAATTTTCGCGTGGGCGGGTACGTCAGTGGGAAAAAATGCCGCGTATTATATAATCGTTAATTAAATACAACAGTAACAGTCACATCAGAGCGACAAACGTGACACGTGTAGAGCTCTGGTTACAGCGTAGACGCGGCACTGACTTGAGCCTTGTTGCTTGTCTATTTCATTTTGTATGGAGAGTAGACTGATTCGACTGATTCTGTTGTTGATCGATTTTTACCTCTAATCTCAGCGAGTCTTGGAGATATTTTATTCATTGACTCCAGTCATAGACGTCACACTACAGATTTTTAGGTTCAACATCTGTATTATAACAAAACTAGATATAGATCAATTTTGACGCAAAATTAATTACGAAATAATAAAGATTGTATAAACATTTTAAATATTTCATAATTTAAATATTTCAAATTCAGAATCTTCCTAGCCTACCCTTTTCAACATGGAGACATACCAAAAACCAAGTAAATCGCCATCTATCTTGTAAAATTATAACATTGTTAACCTAAATTAAGCCCTTTGTATAATAAATTAATAAAAAGTTTGGTGTATGTCTCACCGGAGACTGTTGGAGGTATTTCAAAGAGGTAAAATAAAGTAGAGATAAATTCAGCCCTCGCACAGTAAAATATTGAAGCTGACTGTGGAGGTCGGCGGGGAAGAGAGTCGAGTTTGATTTTGAATAATTTAACCACTTAAAAAGTGCACTTTCTTCTCATGGCACCCACTGATGATTAATCAACGTACACTAATCTGATATTCATGTGTCAAAACACCGCTTAGACTTCTACATTAATTAATCTCTTTGTGCATCCGTGCCTGAAGAAAACGCTGACATACCGATCTCGTGTTCCTAATATCGTTCCTTCAACCGTTCGTCAAGATTTGGACAATTTTATTACAGATAATTTAGTATGTGACGAGTATTTACTAGTTCCAGTAAAGTAAGAAGTTAAATGTGTCCAGCGGAAAAAGTTCAAGATAAAATTGTAATTTAAATAATTAATTGTTCGCGGTTGAGCAATATTTAGAGTGCGGTGATTCATCGGTTCGTGCGCGTCGCGCGTTTTGTACTCGCCTTAATATTCGACGAGTAAGTGACGGGCCGAGCACGCAACTTTCAAGTTGGATTCAAAAGTTCAGACAAGAAGGGACAACGGTTAACCAAACTCCTCCGGGACCATCAACGTCAGCAGCGACGCCAGAACATGTGGCTAAAGTTCGACGTGAAATTACGCGCGATTCGCGTAAATCGATAAGGAAGATTGCCGCCTGTACTGGAATAAAAAAATCAACAGTGCACGTTATTTTGAAAAAGATTCTACAGTTTCACCCATAAACTGCAAATTGTACAGTGTCTCAACGAAAATGACTATTCTTTACGTGAAACCTTAGCGAGAACGATCCTGAACCATTTTTTGGAACAGCATGAACGCTTGGAAACATATTGTTTACAGACGAAACACATTTTCATATCGATGGCTATGTTAATAAACAGAACATGAGATACTGGTGCCCCGACAACCCGAGGGAACGCTATCAAAAACGTTTGCATTATCCAAAAACGACAGTGTAGAGTGCAATTTCTGCCCGAGGGATAATTGGCCCTAATTTTTTTAACCAGCGAGAGATAGTCACTGCTGACGAATGATCGACGAGTTTTTGGTACCGCAACTGCAGCTGTTTACCGAGTTCAACAACAGAACACATTTTTATCAAAATGGCGCCACTCCACACACAGCTAGAGTTTAAAGAGAAACTGAGGGGAATTTTTCCCAATATCTGCAAGTACGGAGACATACCCTGGCCACCTCGGTCACCGGACCTTACACCGTGCGACTTTTTTTGTGGGAATACCTTAAGTCGAGAGTTTACAGCGACAATTCTCGAACAATTCAGGCCCTACAAGAAAATATCCGCCGTGAAGTTGCTGACATTGAACCAACGCATTGCTCTCGCGTGTTCGCAAATTTAAGAGTCCGATTGCAAGAGTGTCTTGTGAGAAACGGACGGCATTTAGACGATATTATTTATAAAACGTAAAATCCGCATCGTTAAACTCTATTTTGTATAAATAAAATATGATAATAACATTGTAGTTTTTTTTAAATTTAATATTAAACTTTAAAATTTTCCGCTGGACAGCTCTATAACAATTCTTCTATTTCAAATTAATAACTCTTATAGTTATGGTAAAAGCAACTTATTTTTAGAACATGTACAATTATTTCAAGCGAACGTTGTGTCGATGAGAATCCATAAACTTTCCCTTTCGCCGCGAAGGGAAATCTTCGGTAATTGCGAATATCTGGCCCTGGGCAAATGATAAATGGTAATGTACTCGCGGATATCGTGTCCCATATAATAGATTACGGATACAAATAATAATTACTTATTTATATAGGAGTGTACCTATGTATACCCAAGGCAGATTCCGAATTACCACGCTCATAACATACAGCTACAAACATCAGCAGATTCTTTTTCAAAGACACTTTAAAGGGCTATAGTAACTCTTAACATTAACATTGTTGATACGTCAAATTTACTACTGTAAAAGCATAGATGGAGATGTCTATAGGCGTGACAAATAATCATGCAATATGCTTTATTTCATGCATTATCTATGGATTTTTTCAGGCATTCCAAATCTATGACTTTGGTAGTGAAATTTTTTCGTAATATGTTCTAATGTATACATTAATATATTAAACAACGAGCTCATCATCGGACGAACTCTCATCACTAAAATAGCGAGATATTGAATGATTAATTATCCCATACTGCAACTATCAAAATATCAATGTGTCAGATGACTTTTGGAACAGCTGTGAATAGTCCGCCATATTTAACTATCGATTCTCGTTTTTACTATTTAAAATGAGTTTACTACGGGATGTACTTTCGAGAAGTAAATAGTTTTTTTACTAACGATTAAATAACCCGTTTTTAGTACCTTTTTTACTACAGTAAAAAGTTACTACTGATCACACAACCGGCCCTAAGAAAAATATCAACAGATTTTAATTTTTTTCAATTTATTATTTGTAAAACTTTGGACATTCATTACAGTAATTTAAATTGAATTTTATAAATTCATTCACTTTAATGCAAAGCACATTATAATTATTAAAATGTTCACAGATACATAAATAAAAAAGTATAATATAATGGATTAAATGATTTGCATTTTTTCAATAGGCACAATTACATAAAATAATATCTCTGCTCTGATCTCTGCAAGATTATTTCAAAACAATGTGTTTTAATCCAAAATTAATAGATTTATCTAACCCTGAAATTTGAACAGTTAGCTACATGACACCCGGTATAATATACAACCAATTTGATTTCGTGGTTCGCACTAGTGATGAGAAAAAATGCTACTCTCGAGTTATCGGTGTGATTGTGATTGGTATTCGATAATATCAGTGATTGAAAACTGTGACTGTGATCACAGTTTCATATATTATTAACACTTCGTTTATGTAAAAAAACACGTATTCTAGCATAAATAATTAATATAAATTTAATTTAATATCATCACAAAGAAAATCAAAATGCTTAAAAATATATATATCTCAGTAAATATGCGTAAAACATTTTGTCAGAATCTACTAGATGGCGCTGATCGATTTATGGAAAATCCAGTAAATGGCGCTGATTCAGGCGGTAATCGATTTAAACGTCAGAAAATAAAATTCAATCACGAATCACGATATTCCCAGATATTCAATCACTGATAGTGAGTGTGACTCAAAGATATCAGTGATTGACTCACGGTTTGCTAGATACATGGCGTTTTGTACGTTGTAGCATCCGTATTGTTGGATCAATGAAATATTCTTCAACTTCGTCCAGTTCGATCATCGCCACTAACATCTCACACCGAGACCGCAATTAAGTATCGTTGAATATCTTCGGCTGACTGAAGTGAAGTTTGATGTTACCTTTATACACAACACAGTCGGGGAATCAAAATCCCACATTGTGTGCTTGCGCTAGTATATAAGGGCTGACATAGACATGTACGAAATATGAAATAAAGTAAAAATCAATAAAATATAATACTCCAAAAATTTTAAAGTTGTATCAATGTGTCCAAAATTTAATAAAAATGAATTGATAATTCTGGCGTCTGCTATCAGTTTACTCAAAGGTATTTGAGATTTTGTAAAAATAAGGTAGATGGCTCTGTCAAATGATGGAACGATTAAATGTATTAATATCAAAAAGGTAACATATAGGGTCGAAAATTGTCGCTAAAAATATTGTCGCTGTAGCTTAGTTGGATAAAGCACCTTCCCCGGTTAGGAAAGAGATCCAGGTTCGAATCCCGGTGGCGCAACAATAATATTTTTCGATAAAATTGATTTTATATGTATATCTTTCTAATTAATATATTTAATTCATATTTAAAATATATATCGTTAATTGGGCCTGGGTGCAAAAAGAACACGTTTAATATAAAAAAATATTTTGGTCCCAACCAAATCCTATGTTGTGTCATAGATTTATTTTCGGTATTCTTAGGGTCGGTTGTTTGATCGTTAGTAACTTTTTACTAACGCCCGTGGTTACAATCGTTTGCGCATAGATGGAGATGTCTACAGGCGCGACAAATAATCGTGAAATACGCTTTATTTTATTGCATTATCTATGGATTTTTTCACGTAGGCGTTCGATGTCTGTCACTTTGGTGGTGACATTTTTTCGTATTATGTGTAATAATGTATATTAAACATCGAAATCATCACCGGACGAACTCTCATCACTAAAATAGCGGGATATTGAATGATCAATTGTCGTATACTGCAACTATCAAAGTATCAATGTGTCAGATGACTTTTGGAACAGCTGTGAAAAGTCCGCCATATTTAACTATCGATTCTAGTTTTTTACTATCGAATATCGGAAACAATTTTTTTTACTATAGTAGAAAGTTACCACTGATCGCACAACCGACCCTAACATCTGATTTACATTCACTTTTAATCTGTTAATTCTTCACGTCTAAGTGACCCCATTTCCACTGCATTCAGTTTACTTTCAATCGTTAAAATGAGTTTACTACGGGATGTACTTTCGAGAAGTAAACATTTTTTACTAACGATCAAATAACCTGTTTTCGTAAAAATTTTCTGGTCTCAACCAAACATTTTATCACTGGATCACAAGCACGTTGATTTTGTTAAGCTCTACAGTACACTGGCCAAAACATTACTTTAGATTCTTTAGCGATGATGTTCTTTTTCTTCCGGGACCTCTCCGACTTCTTTCCCTGCAAGACTTCTTTGGATGTCTCATCACATGTCATATTGCTTATTTTTGAAGTGCAAAATAATGTACTGGCCGCCACGTTGTCATCAAATGATTTCATTGTTTATGATTCATGACTCAACTTCTTATTGATTAGGACTAAAGCTGTTTGCTGCACACCACGCCAACCATTACATAAACATTAGACAGATTCCACTATGTATGACTTAACTAGGTAATATTATATTAACTAGGTCCAAGTCTGTCATTTCTTTTATCATGAAAAAATAGTTTAGTTCCTATGGTTTCAGATTAAAAAGTTTCTTCTGCATTACTGTTCAGCGATGCAGTAAGGAGGTGGAAGAGGATCCTGTTTAGATCGTTCTTCACCAGCATGTATACCTGCGAGCGAAATACAAGCAAGTGACATACAACCGTCTCCGAATTCAGTACAACAATCCATACAGAACACTGTTTGGATTGGCGCGTTATTGTAGCGCATCTACAATGTTTGCCGAAGGCCGTATACACGGATTCGTTCCGCTTCGAGACTGAGTTGCGGGCGTAAAGCTGCGGCTGGAGCTCAGCACAAACTCTCTGGCTCGTGACTGAAGTATTTATACTTTGTTTATATTAATAATATATGTGTGAACTTTTTATTTATTTATACATTTTTTTTGGTTTTCTTTTCATAACATAAATAATATTTCGTAACTTTAATGTATTATTTAACATGTATTATCTTTATGGTGAATCGGGTCATAAAATAAAAACCCGATGACGCAGGAATTAACGCATTATTATTATTATTAATAATGCGGGGGTGTTTTAAAACATGTATCCGATACAAGTAACCAGTTTTTTTAATAACATTTAAAAATATTATTAATAAAATTTCAAAACGGGACAGTAAAACTGAACGTGTGGGTGAAAAAAGTGCACAGGCCGCCGGAATGTCGATATATCGATATATACCTTAAAGTCCAAAATCGCTTGCTCTTAAAGATTATATTGCAATAAAAATGTAATCGTAATGTATGCATTTGCGAGTGACTTTACCAAAGCACTTTTTGGCAGATTCAATATTAAAATGACATTTTTTTCTAACAAATTAAATAAGGTTTACATTTATGTTACATAATATTTTTAGTCGATGTGACTTTCTGGTTTACAACTTTTTTTCTCAATTGAATTTTTGTTTTTTTTTTAATATCGATAACAATAAATTATCCACGAAAATATTGCAATTTTTAGAAAATATTTGGTCCTATAATATAAAACATGATAATTCACGGAATACAAACAATGGAGTTAATATTAAATGGAGAGCATTGAAGCTTCTTAATGTTTCATAGAAATACAACAATAAGTGATCACGGAACATAATTGTATTAGTGAGGTGGAATTAGCGGACGATACACATCTTCCGCTAATTACCTAGAAAACTTGTCAATCATTTATGTAATAACCTAGAGAACTCTCAGAACCAGGTAGCCGCGGTATATAAGTACAAAATATATCGAAGAAAATTAATGAATAATTTCTTTCCAGACCGAAATTAGAAAATTTATTTTACATATACAGGGTGTAACAGACCTAGTCCACAATATTTTATGAGTGGATATGGATTCTGCAGTGTTATGGAAAATATTATTGTTTGAAATTTTTACTCATTTAAATTTAAGCTTGAAGTTTATTACGTACTTGGAAATAAATATTTGCAAAATTGTTCAAATATGCATGTATATCTTTGCTTCAGACCCTAAATCATCTAACAAAATATAGTCTAGCCGCTCGAAATTCGATTAATTCGAAAAAATTTTTTTTTTTTTATATCTCTAACATGGTTGAGATTAGGCACATACGCCGTGAACATTTTCGACTCGTAATTTAGTCAGGTATCCACCCATAAAGTATTGTGGACTAGGTCTGTCACACCCTGTATATGTTCTCATTATTATGGAGTCATGTTGCTTTCGTTTCGAGATATTTAAAGGTTTGCGTTTGAATTGATTAAAAAATGTTTCAAAATTTATTTATTTAAAAGATTTATAATTTATTAAGACATTTAAATTTTGCACGTAGCTTATAATGAAATAAAAAATGTTACGGTTGAAATGATTTACTTTATTATCAAAATAAACACTAGCGGAATACCGCTGTACGTTGTAACAATACACTAAATATAACGCTTCAAATTTTTCACAATTGTTACAATTTGCGTCATATTATATTCATTTAAAAGAATGTTACGCGAAATAATTAATAAACTAATTTTTTCAATTTCTTGACTTGGACCACTTTCATAACAATGGACACATATTACAGGTTTGTATTTTTCCCATCTAAAAATGTACGATTTCCTTCATGTTCCAAATAAAACTGAATTCCAAATTACACATCTGTTTGATTTTGTAAAATAATAAAGGAAATAGGCATTACATTCACGACTAGTCTATCACTACTAAAGCGCAACTGTTAAAGAGTACCGCCACAAAGATGGACAGATCTGTACGAGCTGAATCTAGTATGAGATTAGATAATATAATAATTGAGCCCCAATGAAAAATGGAAGAGCCCCCTGTATGTGTAATGTTTATAAGAATATTTAGTACTACGCGGTTTTATCCATTACAATGTTAATTGTCTCTTATCTGTTTTTCAGAAAAAAACAAAAATGTGTTTTTAGGCAACTAAAAAATTCTTTAAATACTATTTTTTTTTAAAATAGAGATGCGTACACGGAATACATGTCACATCAATATTCTTACCATTTTCAAGCTAAGCTAAACGCTTGTGCTATTAAAATAGGACTAACTTGCTGGAGTCCTGAAACGAGGCGCTTGATCACTAGACCAGCGTCTTAACCACTGCACCAACAAGCTACTGAAACTAATTAAATGTATTTATTATAAAGATACACATATAAAATTAATTTTATCGACAAATATTGTTGTTGCGCTACCGGGATGGATCCCTTTTTCCAATCCAACTATGTTGCAGTGATTTTTGACGAAATATTTTCAAACCCATATGTTATTCGATAAAATCGATTTTATATGTATATCTTTATAAAGAATACATTTAATTAGTATTTAAAACATCACAGAGCTGTGTTCTGAATAATTACAATTTCACAATAAGAATGTGTTCTCCTTAATAATGAATAAATCTTTATTGTTTCCAAAATAAATCTATGAAACTCCATAATTATATAAAAATTAGAAACACTTAATCTCTAATTGGAGATTGATAATGCCCTCTTAAGGCGAAACGCTCAAAAAGCAAATGTTTTTTTTCACATAATGAAGAAAAATCCTTATTTCGCTTTACGGCATCTGCCTACTCAACATATTAGCGAGGTAATAAAGTTTTCATAATATACATGGGAAATATTTTTTTAAACTTGATTATTCGATTTTTTGTATTTTAAAATTATTAGACCAGGAAAAGTTTCGATCAGTACGGATTTTTCAAGTCTATATACAGGGCAAAATATATTAAAATATTAATCAAATTGTCAACCGTGTCAGAGATATTAGCTAAAGGATTTGGAAAATATAATATTTTGCTGATTCTAAATTATACATTGAATACAATAAATAAAATGTCATCAAACATCAAACTGCCAGACTGTGTTTTGTTAGATTATTAAAGGGATGAACCAAAGTTTATTAAACTATTACTTAGATAGGACCAAGGAAAAAATACACGTTAATAGGGCCGATAAAGAGTGTGTTTTCGATACAAAACTTAGTTTTAAATAGAAATTGAAGCCCTATAACGTGTGAGTATATGTAATATATTTTTAATATCGGTTCTTATATGAATAGGAAACATTTTAAAACCACCAGAAAATGAAATAATGTGATGCATATTTAATAATTTATAATTCTATTTATTTTAGCAGTTTGATATTTATGAATGAATGAATGAATGAATGAATTATGTATGAATTTTTCGATTCTAGAAATTTTTCTGGCACACTGAAAACAAATTTAACGGTCGCGGTCTTTTATTTAATACCTATATTATCTTAATTATGCAAAATAATATTCAGTTTATTAATTTTACATTAGTGTGAAGGTCCTAAGTAATAGTTTTAAAAAAAGTATAATCTGGTGTATAACTTATGTTATAAATTAATAATAAAAACCCACATATTCGCGTAAACAATTGAACATTTTAGATTGGTACTTTAGTCAGGTGACTACCCATAAAACATTGTTATACCTGTAGCGATCATAATTCATATCTACCGCCATCTCAGTCTGCATCGACGCCAGCGACAGTGCTGCCGGCTGCTGCTACAAGCATTCACCGCCAGGCAGTCTCTCCAGTTTCATCGTTTTCACAACGGCGGTCTTGCCGGCTCGCGCTCGCCGAGCGAGACCGCCAATTCGCTTCATTTCATTTCACAAGACACGTGCACCTTCTACATCTTCATTCATTAATTTATTCATCCTATCTGTCTTCATTGTTCTTGTCATATCATACTGTCGTAATAAACCTCAACACTCGCCAAACAACATTTATTTCATTTAACCCCCAAATACCAATAATAGAATAAAAAATAAGATCTAATCAGCAATAGATTCATTACCGTGTTAATGACCAGATGCCGCAGTCAGAAATTTTAATAGCCATTGGCTACAAGTCCTATTTATTATTCGCGCCGTAGTCCGTTGGAATGCAACAACCAAACCTTTTGACCACCGTTTTACATAATATTTAAATGAAACCATTTCGCAGGAATTCAATTTGGGTTAGCGCAAATTACAAATCGCTCCTGGCACACGCCGGTCATTTGCCGGTCCCGGCATTTTTTAAACCAGTTTTTTTTAAATTAGATTCCAGAATTTGTTTGACGTCCGGTTGTTTTGGTTTACATTTCATCCAGTACGTATAACATCATTTTATAATTCCCGACACTCTTGACGAAGTTCTGAATCGCTTCGAGCTTGAAACGTAATTTAGCTGGACAAAGATTGAAATCGAAATGACTGTTTTGAAATGCGGAAATTAAAACAAAATATTTATTTTTTAACCTAGCCCTTGTTTTATCGTACAGGCTCCAGGCTGTCACTGATAACAACACATAACTAATTATTATTAAGAACACATTCTTATTGTGAAGTTGTAATTATTCAGAACATAGCTCTGTGATATTTTAAATACTAATTAAATGTATTAATTAAAAAGATATACATTGCGAGGTGTAGCTCGCCACGACTTTGAAGCGCCATTGTGAGGCGTGTGATGGCGGACTATCCTCCACCGACTAGCAACAGGGGAGAGCATGAATTTGTGAGTACAAGAATCAGAAACTACCTACTTACCATAATATCGAGATCCACCTTGCCATCTTCTGGGAAATAAACTTTACTAAAAAATAGACTAAAACATGAAAGGTGATATTTCATAATAAAAGAGACAGAAAATTTTACGTTAAAATCTATTACAATAATTAAAAAGAATTGAAAACTGCTATAATTATCATTTTTTTGATAAATAAAAATAAAATTGAATTTCGGAGCTACATAACAGGCGACGACGGCAATAATAATTTTACAAAAAATACGTCGACCTGGGGCGATTCCTCTTGCTCATGCGGTAAAAATTAACATCTTCTTGCACCCGTCCCTCTTGGTGTCCTGAAAGCAGCATCCACCGCCGTTTCTGAGTGCCTGGCAATTGGTCAGAACACTCTTTCAACCGGCGGCCCACGCACGAATCTTCTTCTCTCTGGTGGACCATTATAAGAAATTGTCGACGGGAAGAAAACGTAATTTTAAGTAGTAAAGAAGTAAATAATGAAGGAGATAAAAAAAAGGAAATCGAAGTAGGAATAAAAGAAAAAATAAGAAAGAAGGGAAATTGTACTATTTCCCTTCAATTATTATCCTTGGCGCGACGTCCAAACACCTCTCTGGCGTTGGCTCTGCGCCTGGATCCTGTATGGGCTCCATCTTCAGCGTATCTTCAAATATGAATTCCATAACCGGCCGCCCGCAAGGCGAACTCTTCTAGCTCGAAGCGCGAATGGAAGTGTACGTACCTGCTAGCGCCGGCCCGTCACTCGAATCGATGGACGTGATCCTAGCGGCAAATATCGCAATCAGTACTAGGCGTTTCGAACTGCGCGTGAAATTAACTAACCAGGGTGGTCGTTATTTTAATTAGGTACACTAACGTTAAATTTTTTCTTATACTAAGAATTCGTAACGTTATATAAAATCAATTTTACCGAAAAATTATGTTGTTGCGCTACCAGAATTCAAACCTGGATCTCTTTTCCAATCCGGGGAAGGAGCATTACCAACTATGCTACAGCGACAGTACTTTTGACGACAAATTTTCGAACCCATATGTTACACTTTTACAATAATTACAACTTCATAATAAGAATGTGTTCTCCTTAATAATATATAAGTTGTATCAATGTGTCCAAAATTTAATTAAAATGAATTGTTAATTCTGGCGTCTGCTATCGGTTTGATT
Organism: Eubasilissa splendida; assembly: GCA_031772225.1. NCBI lineage: Eukaryota > Metazoa > Arthropoda > Insecta > Trichoptera > Phryganeidae > Eubasilissa > Eubasilissa splendida. The sequence continues at coordinate 19,411,089 of CM062845.1, read as the reverse complement.
AAAATTGTTTCGCGAGGAAACAAATTGGAGACAAGCGGCGGATCGAGAGAAGACCAAAGAAGATCGGGATCGTTCTTCTTGGAGCAGTGATCGTCGGCGGACTTACAGGAGTCGAGGCTTTTTGGAAGATCTTCTGGGTGAGGACCGGGGGCGAGAAGTCTCAAGGCGTGCAGTCGGACGGAAGGCGCAATCTTTAAGGTGAAATTCGAGTAGTTTCTGTTAGCTGATGATGAGAAGGAAACAGAATCTTAGAAAAAAACCATTTTTCTAACCGTTTTGCCCGAAAAAACGTTAATATTGTTCCAAGATTTGTGTGTACCTAAAAAGATTAATGACCTAAAATTTGAATTTTTATTTGATGTACTCGACAATTACTGCGTGGAAACAATATCCGTATTTTTACAAAGTGAAAATTAATGTTACAAAGTATAAGGCGAGTGTAGTATATATAGTAAGGGAACTCAAAACAAGTAGGTAGCAAATAAAATAATTCAAAATGTTTTGCGTGTGATTCATTAGATCACAGGAAAGATAGTTGTAAATTTATAAATTCAATATGTTTTAAATGTAAAAAAATGGGTCAAAACATGTAGAAAAGAATCGGTGAATATGTTACAAATACGGAATGAGTCGTCGGTAAATAGTGTTATGAAAGCAGTGATGTTACAAGTTCAGGTTGAAAATGTGAATTTAAATTGCATGCTATATTCAGGAGCAGGGATTAACGTAATTCCATTTAGTGTTGAAAAGGAGTTGAAACATTTACAGTTACAGCAAGCGGATATTAAGTTAGTCTCGTATAACAATAAACCTTTAGAGATTCTCGGAATATTGGAAGACAAAGTTCTATATAATCTAAAATGGATTGGTTTTAACGGTATTTACATGTCGAAAAGAAAATATGAATGAGCGGCAAGATAAATTTCTGAATAAAATCAAAAAAGATTATCCGGAGGTTTTTTCTGATAAGATTGGAGTGTTTAATAAATACAATGTAAGGTTAACCGTAGAACAGAATTTTATTCCAAAGATCTGTGGTGCTAGTTTTAAGAATAGCTTCAAGTCCATGCATATTTGCGAATGCGATGGCAATTTCATTTGCAAGCCGGGCGCTAAGTGATACGGAAAAAAAATGCAATAATAGATCTAGAAGCATTGGCTATAAAGTTTATATTAGCAGGGGATAACCAACCGTTGGTGAGAATTTTAGAGGATAAACAAGGAATTCCAACTTTAGTAGCGAGCCGATTGCAGCGTTATTGTTTGTTATTGACATCATTTAATTATACGGTCCAATACGTGAAGCCATCTAGGATGTGTGACAACAAAAGGGCTGTATATTGGCCAAATATAGATAAATACATTGTTCAATTAATTAGTGAATGTGATTCTTGTGCCAAGATAACACCATCTAGATTGACTTCTATAGATTTCTTCGGACCAATTGCGGGTAAAGTTTTTTTAGTAATTTGCGATGCAAGTTCAAAATGGGTAGAATGTTTAGAAGTAAAGAATGTCAGTGCGGGTTGTATGATAAAGGCTTTGAAAGATTTATTCGCGCAATTAGGGAATGTGCAGACTACGGAACAGCGTTCATGCCGAGAGAGTTTCAAAAATTTTGTGAAGAACGGGGCATCAAACATTTAACGTCGGTCGTCTTCTCACCAATGCCAAATGGACAGGCTGAGAAAACATACAAACATTTTTTAAAGAAAATTTTAGTAAACGGTAGGTAGTAAAGATTCTTGTTAGATTACAGGAATGCTCCGCACTCTTCTTCGGGTATAGAACCAACTATGCTAATGTTTGGTAGAAGGCTTCGATCGAAATTCGATTATTTTATTACCTAAGGAAATATCTATGGGAGATTGCGAAAAATGTAAAGTTTACACAAAAGAAACAAACAATGGGGGGAGAAAGAGATTAGATCTTAAAATCGGTCAGTTGTCTGGTAAAGGACTATAGAGTAGTGAATAAAGTTTCTTGGGTATTGGGAGAATTGGTTCACGCTGTACTTGCTACGCATTAATGCCACAGACCAGATTTGGAAGCGTCATCTGAACCAAATCAAATGCAATAAAGGTAACGTGAAGTAGACTGACCAAATCGTTGTCTCAGGTTCTTCCAACCGTGATATTCTCCTTCTTCCAGAGTCCCGAGTTTCAGCAATCTTTCCCGGTATCAACTAAATATTCTGTCGATAGATGGATCATCCTAGTTGATTAATTTAATTTGATTTAAATTTAGTGGTTAATAAAACAAAGATAATAAATAAAAATATGAATTTTAACCAAAGTTAATATTGCTAATTTTAAAAGTATAATTTAATTTGTATTAAAATAGTACAGAACTATGTTCTCAAAATGCAGCTTAACAATAAAAATGTATTCTCCTTAATATTCCTTGCATTATGAGGCGCAAGATCTCATACTTCTCTAGATGTCTCATTACACGTTGGAGATATTGAAGTTTTCTGATTTTAACTGCTTCAAATTCTGTTTCTATTTCTTCATTCGTAATTAACTATCCATCCAGCTTATCTTGAGCATTCTTCTGTAGATCCACACCTCAAGTGCTACAAATCGCCTTGTCAATTTCATCGGTAATCAGACAATTATTTTATTTTATTTACATAATACTTCAATTTACTTCACTCACCATAAATCTCGAGTCCGCCACAGGGCGATCAACCCGCTTTCTCTTTTAACGGGCACACATTAATGATCAAATACGTATTAAACAAACTTTCGCAATAATTTGTAAACTATAATATATACACAATTTCACAAAATTAGGCCCCCAACAATCGGACATCCAAAATGCGCGAACTCAGCGCGTATTGTCTCGCTGTTGCCCCAATTATGAAGTACGTCACAATTTGTACACTATATCTATACAATAATATATAGATATAGTGTACAAATACCCGCTACTTTCTTAATACTTAGATTTATTTCCTTATCATTCCTAAACACGGAAAACCAATCAGGTGAAGTATTGTTTACATTTAGTCCCAACTGAAGGCCCGTGTCCACAGAAGGAGACATGACGAGATGATCTCAGAGAATTAGTTGAGATACATTTTAATACCAATGGCTAATGCTATGCGTTGGGGTATGTTACATAGTAAGAGTTTAATGCAAATCAACATGAGCACGAACATCATACAAGAGGAAAAGATAGTCCGAGACTGCCATTCGTGAAGAAGGCTAAATCTCAGAAATCGATGAAGATTTTTAATGTAAGGCCAAATAATTGAAATGAAATTGTTTGTAACACATTGTACAAAGTTCAAGAGAAACGACGTTCACTGAAGGCGCCGAGGCGTGTGCGAGTAGATGTGTCCAAGGAGCTGGCTGAGGTTACTCAGACTGGTTCGATCGCGGTGTATTGTTGCCTGCAATTTGGCAGACTGTGTGTGGCTATTGAGCAGTGGCGTGCAGGAGGCATAGATTTAGGTTATGCTGTTACCAATGATATTATACAATCATATACAGTATATGTACTATTGTTTAACTAACGTCTTTGTACAAAATAAATCCGTCATTTATACGACCCTATTATGTATTTATTTATAATTTTAGAGTACTGTTCATAGTGTTTTTAAAGTTTAAGTTTTAACGTAAAATAATACTTTCTTACCCATATAAAAAATGTATGGACGTTTTTAAAAACACTTTCTATGACTGAACATGATTAATTTATTATTTGAAAATTCTTCACGTAATAACTAAAGGAGATATTTTTTTTACTAAAGGTTAACGTAGGAAATAGTTATGCCAATTGATTTTTGTTTTTCTCAAATCAAAAACCAATCCATACACCAAATTTAAAGAGCAATAATGAAATCAACACGTTAAAAACAGTAAGATAGTAAAATTTGCGAATGAGTAAAAGAGGAAGTAGATACTTCAATGATTTGCACGCAATTGTAACCCTTTCTAATGTTATTCTGTTAATTGGTAACGACTCCATACAAAACAGATCAACCGAAAGGAATTTTCAATTCTGTAAATAGCCATTTATATGACTTGAGTAATTCACTAGCTTAAAGACATAACTGTGTAATGTAAATAAAATGATGCGGTGAATAAAAAAAAGCGCTATGAGTTTTTAGAACTAAGTCTCTACTGGTACACAGATGGCACTAATTGCAAAATAATGTTTTCGTTAATGTTAATCCAATTTTTTAACTTATATTTGTTTCCCAGAATTTTTAGATATGCACAGCTTTTTTGCTTGTGTGCACTACACGCCCCTGCTATTGAGTATTTATTTATGCAGATCTGTGAGGCGCGAGCAGGGCTACCAAAAGTCTAATTTGATTGCGTTGTCATTACCACGTAGTACTTAATATCATCATCATTTTATAATTATCATTTTAGATACATTCATATTTTTCCACTACTCAATGCCACATACACGTGTTGAGATTACCCCTAAATGTCCCTTCGAATCAAATATTGTTTATATTGATTTACAGACAAATAATTGAGTGTATAACAGGCAGAAAGGGCTGATAGATACATTACTATGTTTGTGAAGTTCTTAATTAAAAAAAGTAATTCTATTGGAAAGTGTTCAAATAAAGTAAACTTTAAAGGTGTTAAAGGTTTCTTTATTAGAGGGGAACTTTCAAGACTAACCCCTTACCTGTAGAAAAGTTCAGAGGCTGGTTTTGAAAGTCATCCTTCGAAAACCGTCAATATTTCCAACTTTACAACTATTTAACACTGTATAGGTTCTCAGTTTAAATAAAACCTTTAAAAAAAACAAATTCACAAAGACCATTTCAATTGAGCAATTTTTACAAAAATAAGTATACTTAGAAATCCCCAAATTTAAAACTACTGCTTCTCAACACCATTATGTCTATTAAGGTATAAAAAAGGTATAAATTCAAAACAGAAAAAAATTATAAAGCCTTTAAATCGCAAATCAAACAAATATTAAAAAAGTCCGACAGCAATTACAAGTTCTAATTTTATTATGTTTTATGTATATGTATTTAATAATTTAATTCTATATTTATATCTTACTTCTTTACCTATCTTTACATTATTTTAAAACCAAATATACTCCACAATTCAAACACGAGAATTTATTTCTCTATTGAGTTGGGTAATTAAATAAATAATTACTAATTATGTTATGTATATACAATATATGTATAAGTGTAAAATAAATTAAAATAAAAAAATATCGTACGAAAATTTTATGTGTTTTTCAAACAAAACCATTTGCTCCGCCCACTTGCCAATTCTGACGCCTTCCCCACTCTAGCAGTGCTCTCCCTGACTGTTGATGCAACACCTCATAGCTCAGTACGCTGCCACTCTTGAAGTCAAGGATTAATATCCTTAAATTGAGCAGAGGGCTTCGTGGGTCCATTTTGAAAGTTATTGGTGAGCAAGATACTCCGGCTCCAGGATCTCAAGTGCAAGAAAATACCAAGGATTTTGTCCATCTGCAATGAAAAAATTTGTGCGAAGTAATAATTGTTTTTAAACGAATTTTCATTATTATTATTTTTTAATTATAAAATGTTTTTTTTAAATATTGAACATGTACTGTTAGGTTATTTCTTTCTTTCTGCCTCGGCTTCATGTTCAGGGGGGAGGCATCTAGCCTAACTGGTTCTTTTTTAATATTGACAAGTCAAATGGTTATGAAATGAAATAATATTTCATTATATAAGAAAATTTATTATCTACATTTTTATTATACTTGCATGTGTTAGAAGTGGAAAATGAGCTTTTTACTTGAACACTTATTAATAAGGCTATTCTAACATAATTATAATTAAATTAACATAAAATATTTGTGTTCATCATGCCAGCATTAAGTTCTCTGCCAAATTGCCTATGTTGACGCTTGTCTGATGTAGATTATGCAGGTCCCTCACGTAAGGAATTACCTCTTAGGATGGTCCTGGATCCTGGACGTAAAGTCTGGTCAGCTCCTTGTGGTGCCAGCGTAGGGTGACAGAGTTCAGGCTTGTAGTTGATGACAAGACGATGCCCAATTATCCAAGCAAACCGGGACCCTGGATGCGATATTCTTATGCAATAGCGACAGTCTGTTCTCGCTACACCAATTATATTTATCAACTTTTTATAGATCCAGCGGGACCCTTTTTGATACTTTCACAGTTATGATTAAACGCAGAGAACATCACAGTCTAAGCTTAAACTCGAGGCGCAAAGTTAAAATTTCCCCGGAATTACAATCTATGAAGCGTTTACTTGATACTTTTAGAGACGATTTTGATTTTATTTTCTAATTGAAAATAAAATCTCGTCTTTTGTGGAGCCAGTTCTCCCGCCTGAGGTTCTGTCCAGACTGCTCGCCTATGGTGATGCATCCCATAAGGTGCATTTGCCTACGTGACTTTAATCACGTTCGCCGCATTTCTTTATTGCTGTACCCACGCTGCGTCGGTACACCTGCGTTTAAAAATACCAAGTTTTTTTACCCTTCGTCCCTTACTTCGACTAAGTACTTTTATATCCTTGAACAAAATATTGTTTTGGGTAATTTCGCATTCTAAATTTTACGTACCGATAACAACCACATCGTATTTTTAACGACACTAATCTAGAGTTAACTTATATTATATCTTTGTGGACAATTTTATTTATGAAGAAATATTCCTAAAGAAGAAAAAGTATAAATATAATATTTATTAATACCACTGTAATATGACATTAATCTAGGGTTAAATACGACATTGTGTGAGAAATATAATTCGCGGTCCTACCGAGCCCGCCGAACACGGTCGAGCGCCAATCGGTTGACCTTTGAGTTGGGGTTTAAAATAAAATATTTAGGTAGGTCGCGCCCAACCGCAAGGTGAGCGAGCGGTCGGGTAGATTTGTAACAATACCCCGACATCTGCGTTTCTAAAGTGCAATCGCATCGACAAATACATAATGTATACTCATTTCATTTACCAGACATACACATTTGCGACCGATAAATGAGGTCAACGGGGATACCCGCACGGGATTTCGGTATCCTAGATGTATCATCATCATCATTCATGTTGTCGTAGGTTATTTTTAATGTTCCGTACCTACGCAACAAGAGTATTAAATAGGCCTATTGCCAAGGTTGTATTTAAAATCGAGTGATGAAACATTGAATTATTTTGTTCAAATCGCATGTAATAAATATTAAGGCAAATTCACAATTACGGTCGTTGAAAAAAGAGGTTTTTGCGGTTAATGTTACAAAGTATAAGGCGAGAGCGAGATCAAATAGTGTGGTTGAAATGTTTTGCGTGTGGTAGTGTTGTAGATTTAAAAATTCAATATAATTGTAAAAAAAATAGGTCACTTACGAAAATATATTTAGAAAAGAATCGGTGAATATGTTACAAATACGGAATTAGTCGTCGGTAAATAGTGTTATGAAACCAGTGATGTTACAAGTTCAGGTTGAAAATATGAATTTAAATTGCATGCTAGATTCAGGAGCAGCGATTAACGTAATTCCATTTAAAAACGGATAATAAGTTGATCTCGTATGACAACAAACCATTAGAGATATATAGAATATTGGAAGTTTCAGTGAAATTTCATGGTGAAAGATCAAAGACAAATTTTTATATTATCAAGAATGGAATGGTACCTATTCTGGGGAGAAATTTCACGAGTACTTTTAAAATTGGTTTTAGCTATATTAATACTTTCCATGTCGAATAAGAAAAAATAAATGAGTTGCAAAATAAATTTCTGAATAAAATCAAGGAGATTATCCAGAGGTATTTTCTGATAAGATTGGAGTGTTTAATAAAAACAAAGTAAAGTAACCGTAGATCAGAATTTTGTTCCAAAATTCTGTGGTGCTAGATCAGTACCATTTGCCTTAAGAGGTAAAGCAGAAGCGGAAATAAAAAAAAATATTGAGGACGGGGTGTTGCTTCACCAATTGTTCATATCGTAAAGAAATCTGGAGATTTAAGAATCTGTGGAGATTATAAATCTACTATAAATCCATATTTGATCATTGATAGATACAGATACCCGCTACCTAGATTTGAAGAGATTTTGGCTGAAATGAGCGGCGGCTGTTATTTTAGTAAAATAGATCTGAAAAGTGCTTGTTCTCAATTAGAATTGGAAGAAAGTAGTAAAGTTTACAATAATTTCGACTTCGCTGGGATTGTTTCATTACACCAGATTAGTTTATGGAATAGCTTCAAGTCCAGGCATATTTGCGAATGCGATGGCATCGTGCGGGGGTTAAAAGGGACGGTAGTGTTTTTGGACGATATTCTCGTATCAGGGAGAACGTTCGAAGAACATGAAATTAATGTCAGGGCATTGTTGGATAGGTTGAAGGATTGCAACCTCACGGTAAATGTAGAAAAATATGTCGAATTTCTAAGTCATGAGATTGACAAGAACGGGGTGAAACCGTTAAAAAGCTAAATTAATGCGATTTTAAAGGCAGATTATCCGAAAGATATATGAGAACTTAGAAGTTTTCTGGAGTTAGTTAATTACTACAGAAATTTTATGGGTAATTTGACAACAATACTACATTCAGTGCATAATTTGTTTAAAAAAATGTTTAATGGGACTTCGAATTGGGAATTGCGATTGATAAGGTTAAAAAGATGTTAACGGGAGATAACGAGCTAATGCATTATAATCCAAAGGTAACATTGAAATTAGTGTCGGACGCATCATATAGTGGGCTGGCGGCAACGATTTTATATTCTTGTGCTGATGGATCAGAAAGGCCAATTTCGTTTGCAAGCCGGGCGCTAAGTGATACGGAAAAAATGAAAATGCAATAATAGATCTAGAAGCATTTGCTATAACCCAAATTTGAAAATGGTTTGAAAAAGTTTTATCAATATTTATACGGTCGTAAGTTTATATATTAGCAGTGGATAATCAACCGCTGGTGAGAATTTTAGGCGACAAACAAGTAATTTCAACTATAGCGGCGAGCGATTGCAGCGTTATTGTTTGTTATTGACATCATTTAATTATTCGGTGGAATACATGGAATAAGTCAGATCGAAATTGTTTGGATATTTTATCAAGAGTGCCGGTAGAGGAACCAGAATTGAATAGTGATGAGATGTTAGCAAAAATATTTCTCTCCAAATTGTCTATAAAATTATCTGCTATTAGTGGACTTGTGGGTGCTCCCATAGGAAGACCCTCTGTTTGATTATACATTATATTATTAAATTGAAAATAATTTTGGTTCATACAAAGGTTTAACAATCGACATAGATCTTTTACCAAATTATTAGGTTAATTAGATTAATTTAGTAAATCAGAAATTAAAATTATACATTCATTAATAGGTATATAAATATTAATAGGTACGTAAACAAATTAACAATATCAAAAGAAACAAGATCCTTGTTTTTTAACATATCCACTAATTGCAACGAATTTTTTATAGTGTATTTTGGTTGAAAAATATTCAGTCTATTTATAGTTTTTGTAATAAATGAACATAATTTAAATGTTGGAGCATTACAGATATGAAACTACCGATCTTATTGGAATATTAATTTTGTGAATTTTTAATAGGGAATACAATTTTGCAGGTTTAGGGTTCATTAAAATAAGATCTGATTACACTGTATTATCAGTAATATATCACTTGTAGAATCTTTTAAAGCACTTTTAATATTATTTTGATATTTCTGAGTCGGATCCTTTGTCATAATGTCACTTTTGAAGAAATCTTCAGTTTTGGAAATGTAATCAACTTTATTCATCACTATTAATGTATTACCTTTATCGGCTTTAGTTAAGATTAGAGATTTAAGTTTTGATTTTGATTTTTTGATTTTATAGGAATTTTATGATTATTTAAAAAACCTGTAACTTTGTAAATAAATGTTTTTGGTTTTTTGTATAATGCTGTATCTACTGCCAAAATTTCAATAAAACTATTAATATTATGATTCTTAAATTGTAAATTATATTTAAAAGCTTTTTGAAAGAAATTCAATTTCTTCTGGAAAAAAAATATGAAAAGAATTTTTTTTAAAAGGATCATAAAATATGTAATCAAAATTAATATTATTTTCTTTAAGCAATATTGGTTTATTATCATAAAGTATTTTAAATTTTTTATTGCAAATTCTCTGACTTTATCATCAAATAAATACCATTCTATAGTGTGAAGTTCATGTACTAATTCTGTAGGTAATAATATTAGGTTAAGTTTGATTTTAATACGATTTTTAAATGCACTTTTTAAATCTTCTTTTAACCACGCTTGTTTGGCTTTAATAATAGAAATATTATAATTTTTTTTGTTTTTTTAATTAACATTTCACATACATATATATTTAGGTATAACTTTATTAATTAAACAATTTTAATAAAAATATATATTTAATGACACAATCCTATATTTAATGGTTAGTTTTGCTTTATTATCCGTACTCGCCATAATAATACTTATGAAATTTTAAATTTTTTCTTAAAAATTATTCGAGTAAATTTGTATTAACAATTTGAGTTAGGTCATTTATTTTTTAAATAATTATTGTTTTATAAATATAGATTCTAGTAAAGAAACAACAACATATGTTTTTAGTTTGTATTGACATCCTGAAGAAGAAAATGGTATTTTTCGAAACCGGTAGATGTATTTAAACTTAATTAAGTGGTTAATGAAACAAAGTTAAAAAATTAAAATAATGAATTTTAACCACAGTGTTAATTTTACTAATTTTACAAGTATAGTAAGATTTAATTTAATTTCATTTCATATTAAAACGATTAAACCTAACCTATCCAAATATTATATATATCGCTATATATATTATATATATCCGATATCGCTCTTATCCTCAGGGATAGGCCAGACTTACTACGCAATATTTAATATCTCACCTACTTTTATGAATAGTTAAATTTAACTTTTCATATTATACTCTGGACTTTCAAAATATTTTAGCCGCGGTAAATAGAGGGTGAAATCATTGGTATGATTAAGTACATTGTTGGAAATATTATTATAGCCTTAATTATATATGTATTTATCCCAGCTACACTTACGTTCACTCATTGCCAATACCCGGAGTACGAACATGTTGTGATTATTACTTTATATATATACAGGGTGGCCCAAAAAAAGTGAGAAAGTGATATAATTACAACAAAATTAGTTGAACTATATCAACAATAGCATAAATAGTTTACTAATTTACTTACTTACCTATTTACCTATATTACGTTTTATTTCGACAATTTCCGGTCGCCATCTTTGATTATTAATTTTCCCATTGCTTATATTAGATTTTTTTAAATTGTTGCCCAGAATGACAAAAATCACTGCAGAATACCGTATTCTGATATTACAGCATAACTGGACATTACGGCAGGACGGAGCTCCATCTCACGCAGCCAGAAATACAATCAACTTTCTTCGTCGTGAGAATATTAATTTCATCGAGCCAGGCATGTGGCCACCGAACAGCCCAGATTTAAACCCAGTAGATTATGCATTATGGGGTGTTTGCAAAAAAAAAACATTATAATTAATTAATTATATTATGTTTTAAAATAACTCATGTGTTACGTGATGTTCTCACTTTTTTAGAACCACCCTGTATATGTCACGACGGAACCTTCCACAGGATTAATATAAGTCGGTATCAATGAATCACAACAGCCGACAGGAAATGTAATGTTACCATTAAAACTCCATAAGTCAACAATGGACATGATAACCACTTGACTAATTTGTTGGTATAGGTCTAGTGACCTTGCATATGTTATGATAGGGGTACAAATTTTAAGTCATAGCCAGGGGTGGATCGTTGCCGCAAGACCGGACCATACCAGAATGCCAACAGTATTATTTCACGTTGAATTTAAATAAACTTTTTATTAAAAAAATTAACATTAAATGTATATAATCGATTTAACTTCATTATGGTTGCTTTTCTGCCAGTAATAGTTTAAAAATCTTAGTGTTGTTGCAAAATCGTCTTGTATCATATCACTAATTAAACAATTCTCTCGGTTGTGCAGCCCTGCTTAACCATTCCCTTACGGTGCTAAAATAAAACCGCGCGTTCCGGTGCTGTAAACTCAGTGTACATTATAATTGGTACCAACCGATCACGAGATGTTATTATTGTTGACATTTACCAAATGGCAACATTGCACCGCGGAAAGAAATTTCTCTATGGTACTTTTCGGTTTTTCGAGCGCGAAAGCAGCTGCTTATCATACTGTTATCAAGGAGATGTGATTTTATATTTAAACAAGGAATATTGGGCGTCTGTGTTATCCTGCAGCATGTTAGTTGAGAGTTTTGCTATTTCACTTGTATATTTGCATGATGTCAAGCATCCATTCCTTACTTGAAAACAATGCTATTTCCTCGTGAAGGATTTCTCACGAAGTGAGCAGGGCGGGGACACGATTAGGTCCCCTCTGCTCTTTTTACTCTCCAACTTAACTTTTTTTACAACAGAAGAGGGCGCAAGGGTTCTGCGCGACTTTAAAAGGAAGCAGATGACCCAGCCTTCCTGATGTTTTGCCACGGGAAGAGTGTGTCTCTTTAATACTGTGGTATTCTACGGGTGCCTCGGAACATCAAAACTAGACTAAAATGGTGGATGGATCCTGGAAGGGCGAAAATTCTGGTGTTTGAAAATGTTGTAAAGTAACTTTTAATGTGAAATTTTGAAAATCTAGTATTTCATAAGATTTATTCTCACATTGATTCTAAATGCTAATTTGCTAATTTTGGTATTGACGATTTGATAAAAAAATCTATTATTTTGTTGATGAAAGATTTGTCATATTATATATATTATAATATAATATTATTAAATTATAATATTGTAAAATTAAAATTTATTTTATTATTTTTTCCCCTGAGAATGATATCTAATGTGGATGTGAGACGACATGGCGAATTGTGTGCATCAGAACCCCACACCTCACGCTTTACACTGAGCGAGCCGGTCTACATACAACATGTAGACTTTTGAGATTTTTAAGTCGGATAAATGTGAATATATTACATTTATTACTTGTATCAATCATTAAAATAATAGTAATTATATCAATTATTGTATAAAAGTGTTAAAAATGTGAAAAAACATTAATCATCACAAACGACAGCATAAGGCACGCTCTGCCACTAAGTGACGATCGACATCCGGCACACCGCACGTACTCATACACGTATTGACAAATTCACATCAGGTTCTTCGAGAAAACAGTTTTTATTAATGCGTATGATAAATATTATACTTATATATATTCACGTAATTACTCAGTTTACATTATCGGAGTGGAGAGGTTAATGAATCATGCATTTATATTTAAAAAAATAAAATAAAAAAATTTAACATAAAATATCTCAGTTTGTGTTAAATGTGGCTTAACACATTGATACATAACACCATCCAATTAATATAACAAAGTATAATATTACAGAATTCAAAACAAATTTAACAATAGAACCGAGTACACGCTTTAAATTATCATTGTACACATTTAAATGTATTATAAACAATTATATTTTTTGTAAGAACACACAATTACTGGATTTTTACCTCCAAAGGCATTGTTATTAAACAAATTATAAATATCCCATAGAGACCATGTATCATTTGTCATATATACAGATAAATAACATAGCTTCCATATTTATAAAAATAAAAATAAATCATTAGTGACATCTATGCTGTTTCAGGGAAATGAATATCAAATTTCAGACCATAGATGGCGATAGCGAAGTTGTAATTAAATACTCAAAGTGTTTCTACATGGTAACATATATAACTTCCAAAAATTTGATAGATATGGAGGTCGATTGTGGATGGAATGGTGAACGTTACATTGTGTAAAGTGATAATTTAAGACAGCCGAAGACAGGTCGTAAGCCATATAATATAATATAAATAAATAGCTTCGTCGCTATGAGATATCTATAGTTTGTTCAATTATATATATCATCATGACCCTTACGGCCCGTCTCCACGGATGATGTCTAACTCGAGTGCGGGTAAAGAAGAGTACAGTATAGAGTTCAGCGCGAACTGCATCATCACCACATGTGTTTTACCATTACCATCAGTCATTGTCAATCACTGATCCTTCTGAGTCCGAGATCACTGGTCCTTCAACTGGATTCCCTACCCGTCATCGACCCTTATCCGTCATATCCAAATTCCCTACTTCCTTGCCAAGCCCCCTTCGGCGATTTCGATTTACGACCGGAATCGTCGTAATTCAGTCGCGCAATTCGTTCGGTAGATCCTATTCGATGCAGGATCTACGTTTTCTTTACAGAAGCTTTTATCATATATGTTTCTTTAATAGTTATTTAGTATTTTATTTAAGTATATTTATTATGATGTCCTGTAATCCTGGTGCACACATTATTACGAGGATACTTTGTATTGTATGAATACAATTTAATATCGAATACCGATATAGTAAATGTTACGGAAAGATTATTACTACAATAATTACATTGTGAAGGAATCTACTCGGCCGGGCCCGAGCTGCTCGGCAGGGCCGGCTCAATAATTTATGGCCCCAGGACACCAGCTGTGGAATTTTCAATAACATTAATTTACTTTTATTAATCACCCATCTAGCGGGTAACCCTTCAATATCGCGGTCAATAGTAAAAATGTGGTAATATTTAACGTCTGTGATAACGTCCAGGTTAGCGAGCGTCCGTCTCTCGCTGCACGGTGGAGCAGTGCCTACCCAGAAGAGCGGCAGAAGGAATATGGTGGGCGTTGTCAGGTCTGCGCTGGTCAACGTCTATTCTTTAGGTAGCTGGACATGACGTCAGATGGAATTTTGAATGTAAAGTTAGTAAGATAGTTTATTTTTAATAGCAATGAAGTTCTGTAAACTGGGTAAAAAATATCGTCACAGGATAAATTATTAATATCAGTTCATAAACACAATAATAGTGTATGTGATGAGACATTCATTTCTTGTCTCAGATATCTGGAGGTAAAGATTTTTATTAGACGCATCATTCCAAAATACGGTGACCAGACAACTGCACACATTGACAAGTGCACACATAGACAACTGTCGCGTACGAATCCATGTTTGACGATCACTCATCATCAATAGTAGGAGTAACATTATTGGACCGAGTGAGAAGTACGGAGATAACGGTGGGAGGGAGAGGGTGTGGAGTCATATTCTACTAGACCTTCTGCTACACATAGAATGATATTGATTGAGGTGGCTTGGACACGTCTTGCGAATACTAAAAAAAATGATGAATTTTTTGGTATTTCCGGAGGGAAGACAGCCGAAGGTTCGTCTCCCATGATAAGGAGATGAAAATAAATACATTACAATTTTAATATTATCTGTGCGCCGGGGGAGAAAATAAAAAAAAAACATTATCATACCAGTATCAGGCTACTGGTAAGGCATGTGCGAACCACATTACAAATGTAGATGTATTAAGTAAGACGCATAAATAAGTCAAGAGAACTAATAATAACTATCAAGGAAAACTGCATACGAGGATACAATGGAGAGTGAAAAATATGATCTTTTTGCAGGGGAAGATAGAAGGCAGCAGAACTAGTAATGTAGGTAGTAAGAGATTATCTTGGCATAACCTCAGAGAGTGGAGATCAACGTCCAAAATGTTGGTGATCTTATACAGGATAAATCACCATGGTCGCCAACCTTATTGCGATTAAAAATTGTGCGCTCTATATTTTTTTGTGTACGCTATGATGCCAAATAGTGTGCGCGCACCTTAGAAGGGAAAATTGGTGTTAGTCATTAATTAATAAATAATTACACTTGTCGACGTGAAGAATTTTGTAATTTTGTAATAATAATATTACATTTTATATATGCACGCGATGATTAAGGCAGGGCTCGTCGCGCCCGAACAGTGAACAGTGAACAGTGAACAGTGGACAGTGAACAGTGAACATTGGACAGGGAACACCTCCCTTAGATTATCCTCTCCCCGTGATAATAATTGGAACGCCGCTGTGTTCGCCATTACCCCTCGCAGCGCGATCGCTGATTTATTTGCCTAAAATGAATTAAAATAAGTTCCACTCGAATTAATTTACTTTATAAAATATCACCGGTCCGCGGCTGTACAGCAATATTACAATATTCGTATAAAATAAGCTGATTAATACATTTCATTTAAAATTCGGGAAAGGCTTATTCATACAATTGTTTTAATTGAAATAACAACAACGCTTTCGCGTTTAAATCATGGCCATCTATAAACTTCCACTAATAAACGGAAAATATTATAGTTATGCATAATGTGTATTCTAAACGAGATTTAATGTCACAACTTTCTATTCTTAAACTAATTTAGCTCTAATTATTAGAAATACATATCTATATTAAACTACGCACTGCTCCCGGATCCGGGATCGAACCGATCGACTATCATCTTAGTAAGTAATTACATCCATTGTTTAGAAACGATCTACAGTGGTACCACGTCTTAAATCCGTTACAGATATTTGGACGTATACCAAACGAATTTTTCTAATAAGAAACAAAGGGAAATTGTTTAATCCGTTCCCATAAAAAAATTCTATTGTTATTGGCATATTATAAACGCGGTAGAAAGTGGCCGAGAAATGTATGGACAAAAAAGGCCATTTTTTCCGCGTCACAAAAACATTCCGCCCGGCATTCCGCACCACTGGATTTTCCACGTCACTGCACCAACGGACCGCCGCGTGGAGGGGGTAGCGGGCCGCTGCGAGACTCCGCCCCCGCCGGCGCGCAGACTATGCCGCATTTAGTTTTACGAATAACTAGTTGTAGAAAATTATATTTTATAAAAATGTTATGTTAATAAATAGAGAATGGAGGGGGCGATCGCCCGGCGATAATATTATGCACCTCAAAAATCATTCAGGTATTGAAAACGAGTTTTCCAAGTTTGAGGTGCGATAATTAATTCCCCGGGCCATCGCCCCGGATAAGACTTATCAGGCATCGCGAGGAGCAATAAAGACTATAAGAAAAAATACTCGCGGTGCCTGAGAAAGTAAAAATGTGAAGAGGAGAAGAGAAATGCCGGAGAAATTCAGAATCTGCCGTCCTCCACTTCGCGGCGAGCATTGATTGGGTTGTATAAAATTTATAAATACAAAAGCATTTTAATAAAATCAACAGTGCACGTTATTTTTAAAAAGAAACTACATTTTCACAACATACAAACTGCAAATCGTGCAGTTTGTTAACGAAAATGACTATACTTTACGTGAAACCTTAGCGAGAACGATGCTGGAACGTTTTGGAATAGAACAAAAGCTTGGAAACATAATGTTTACTGAAAAAGCACATTTTCATATCGATGGCTATGTTAATAAACAGAACATGAGATACTGGTGTCTCGACAACCCGAGGGAACGCCATCAAAAACGTTTGCATTGTCCAAAAACGACAGTGTGGTGTGCAATTTCTGGCCGAGGGATAATTGGCCCTTATTTTTTTAACCAGCGAGGGACAGTCACTGCTGACGTGAATTACCGACTGATCGACGAGTTTTTGGTACCGCAACTGCAGCTGTTTCCTGGGTTTAACAACAGAACGCAATTTCAGCAAGACGGGGCCACTCCACACACAGCTAGAGTTTCAATGGAGAAGCTGGGGGGAATTTTTCCCATTAAATTAATCAGTAAATACGGAGACATACCCTGGGCACCTCGGTCACCGGACCTTACACCGTGAGAGTTTTTTTTGTGAGGATACCTTAAGTCGAGAGTTTACAGCAACAATCTTGGAACAATTCAGGTCCTAAAAGAAAATATCCGGCGTGAAGTTGCTGCCATTGAACCAACGCATTGCCCTCGCGTGTTCGCAAACTTAAGAGTCTGAATGCAAGAGTGTCTTGAGAGAAATGGATGGCATTTAGACGATATTCTTTATAAATTGTAAAATCCGCATCGTTAAATAAAATATGAGAATAACATTGAAATTTTTATTTTTATTTAATATTAAAGTTGAAAATTTCCTCTGAACACCCCTTACTACATACATGCAGAAAGGAGAGAAAATTAGACATTCTAGAAAATATAGAGATTAAAATTTACTTAACATACAAACACCTCCTATTACATCTCCTCTCCTGTCCATATTAGCTCCGCCCTCAACCACTTTCACTTTTCATCGAAATACACTCTCCCCAACACCCCCCTCCTCCCACCCTCACCATAGTCTATCTTCTAGTTATAAGTTTTAGTTTATTACTGAAGATGACGCAATAAGCATCGAAAACGTTTTAATTAAAATGCAGTGTGAAGTAAACAACGTTTTATTTTAATAATTACTACAAATTAAGACCAACGACCGACATCCGCTCACCAAAATGTTTATTATTTATTCATTAATATTACACATATTTTATAAAAATCTCAATCGCTTCATAAGAGACACCCGGTGAATAAAAATAAAGTCGAAAATCAATTCCTTGAATAACAAACAGTCAAAAAATTACTACGTACTGACTACATGATTAAAAAAATATTATACATATAACACTTATAATTTATTTTATCTTAAAAAAATATTATCTTGTTCAGAATTGAAAATAATTTAATATTGATTGAAAATAAAACTCGAGTTCCTTCATTAAAAACTTTTTGTTAATTTGAACATAGATGGCAGTAGCGCTTATACAATACTGCCATCTATCCTTGTTAATATTTCTGTCATCGGTATGTAGATGGCAGGTGTATCAGTGTTTCGTGTCTTTACTTTTAACACTCATTGGTAGATGACTCTTTCATAATGCAACGTGTACACTAAAAATATATTATAAATTTCTATATTTTATGCGAAAATCTCATTATCTAAATTGACCAGTAGGTACAAATTAAATTTTAAATCGTCTAAAATAAACGTAATGAAATTTCATTCCTTTCTTCTTTTCCAGTGAACTGTATAAACAACATATACCACGACAGTACTATTTATTTTATTTTACCTATGCACATTTTAACTGAAGTTATATAATTAAGACTATAGTATTTTTAAGGTGCATTTTCTCTATCTAAACATTCTAAACTAGTTTATTATACATCGAAAAAATGTGGTAATCAATAAAAAAATTATGCTATAGATAGAAGAATAATAGTCAAACACTTTTAATTTAGTTCTGTTTATCTTGAATTGCATATTTTATACACAAGCTTTAAAAGTTTTTCGGCAGGGTGCAGTTCACGTCTACATTTCACAATAAAAAATGTCGCGAGGAATTGGATTCGTCCAATTCGCCGCTTTGCATTCATTCCAATTTAATCGAGAACGTTGCCGACACGATGAGTGTATATCAATCAAATTCACTGCCTTCACAGCCGTCGGTTCCAACCATTATCGATCCAAATACCCTTTGTGAACGTGTTTCTCTGCAAAGTTCGCAATAAAATCAATTCCAGTCAACTTGAATTGAATAAATGTTTCTATAATATGGTATCCCCTTGTTCGAGTTAAATAGCCACGCAGTTTTATTCCTAATAAACGGTTGTAACTGGAACACAAAGAAATATTCCCCGAAGAACTATGAGAAATGAATAATCTAAACAGTATAATATACATATTTTAAATGAAAATTTCTATAAAATGTCTATAAAAAATATTTGGTCGCTACCGGGATACGAACTCGAAACTTTTCATATCCGGAGAAACGATTTCATTTCATTTGTATTAAAAAGTTGGTATCTCACAGCTTCGGAGTTAAAATGTGAAGTTATTATGTTTTTAGTTTTCAATATATTTAAAACAGAAAATGGCATACATTAAATTAAATAAAAATTAATTCTCGGTTTTGAAAACAATCTCCTGAAGACTTACTACTAACTTTCTCCGCTAGGGTAGGCAGAGAGGATCCTCCTCTTTCTCGACACACAATTCTCGCCTCATCCACATTCATACATCTTCACATACAAGCTCGACGATTATTGAGGCTTCTAACAGGGCCATCCTCCAGTATCTGGTTTACCTGGTTGTGTCAAGTCTTCCGCGGACGTCATCTACTTCTGCTGCCATCAACACTTGCGTCGTATATCTTTCTTACCATTCTCTTCTCATTCATTCGTTCTGTATGAGTAAACCACCTAGATATTTTCTTAATCTTACTCACTATACTAAGATCAACTTTACATTCTTTCCTTATTTCTTCATATTTTACTGCCATAAATGGATCTGCCATATATACGCCTAAGTGATCTCATTTCCACTGCATTCAGTATATTTTCGTTCTTCTTCTGCCCAGCTCCAGGCTTCATTTCTATACACCAGTGTCGGTACCAGGACTCCATTGTGAACCGCTAGTCTTGCCTCAGTTGACAAGTTCTCATTAGCTATAATTCCATTTAAAGCGCCGTTCACTTTATTTCCTGCAGTTACCCTCCTTTCGATATCTTTTTCTAATAGATAGATTTTTAGCCATCGACTTTTGCCAATTGCTTGTTGTTGAGCTATGTGGCCGCTTCGCGTCCACGGCCAGTGCTTAAGTAAAACGTAATTTTCAATGTTGAAAACATCATTTTTTATCAAAAATGTAAAGTGATATATCACAGTAAAATCTATTAATGCAATCAAAAACCCAATCTTAAAATACCTTTTCCCAAAATGATTCAAATAAGTAGTGTTTTTATTAGATTTATGTTTTCATGGCCAAAGGCCGACTGTCGACAGAGGTTATATAGACCGTCGTGAGATTTGGATTAATATAATATATGTATTATGATTATTTTTAATCAGTTTGTCCAAGTACTTCAGCAAATGTAAACGATATAGGTCAAATAATTTAAAGATATAATTTTACTATAATTAATATTTATAATGTTTTATGTTTGATATACGAGTCTAGCAATTTTGTGACAAATATTTTCAACTATTTAATACACGTTTAGACTAGGTGGACTCGCTATTAGCTATTAAAATGCTTTGTTCGACGAAGATTAGAATCAAACAGATTTTATACGTAAAACGTAGCGTAAATATTAAATAAAATCACTCAAATATGTAATAAATATGTGTGAAAAAAATTATAGTTACTGTATCGTAGTTAGTGGAGTAATTTTAAATAAAATCTACGCAGCTTCCACAAGAAGGAAAGCTTTTGTTGTCTTCCCCGTACCTATCTGACTAACACGGCTTACGTCATCGTGACGTCATTCCGTAGTACTAGCTACCGACGTCACAGCGCAACCCCTCTGTTGAGTGTATGCGTGTTCGAATGTGAATATTGTAAATACATAGGGAGTGTTGTTGGAAATTGGAAATCTATTAATACCCCTTTTGGCAAGGGAGGTTTGGTGTTATTGGATTTGTCTTTTTTTGCAGCGCTATTTGACTTAACTAGATGTTCCCAGTGTATTGGGACGTGGCGGCGAATACGCGCTCACACTGTACTTTCTCCGTTTCGATTAATCAATATCGGCGGAAATACACAAAGGCGAGATTTTATATTCACGGACAAAATGAAACCGGGACAAGAGGGTCCCTGAACTCAATTCTGTGGGTAGGTTTACGTTGACGTCATCGGAGGTTGGAATTCTAATTAATATACACATTTTATTTCATACTTTTAAAACTAGCAACTTTGTGGTTGAAATTCATATTTTTATTTATTATCTTTGTTTTATTAACCACTTAATTGAGTTTAAATACATCTACCGGTTTCGAAAAATACCATTTTCTTCTTCAAGATGTCATAACTAACTAAAACATATATTATTGTTTCTTTATCAGAATCTATTTTTAGAAAATAATAATTTGGAATCGTTGGAGATAAATAAAGCGAGAAAAACTCATCAAAATATTATAAACAACCAACTAAATTTAACTAAGAGTCCCATTCTAAATTTATTTTTTTAAATAATTGTTTTTTTTTTTTTTTAAATAGATTTTTTAAAAATATATTCTGGTAAAGAAACAATAATATATGTTTGAAGTTAGTTATGACATCCTGAAGAAGAAAATGGTATTTTTCGAAATCGGTAGATGTATTTAAACTCAATTAAGTGGTTAATAAAACAAAGATAATAAATATAAATATACATTTTATTTCATTTGTCGTTCCATTGTAACATTACAAATGTGTTAAATGCATATCATATTAGTATGTTAAAATGAATTATTTTCGAATATCTCATTCGTATTATTTGTTCGACAAAAAAAAAAATTTTTTTTCCTTACGATTAAATCAACATTTGTTTGATTTTATTTATTAAAAGTAATCATAAAATTGTTTCAAAAAATCAAAAAAATTGAATCCTTCGAGCCGGATTTGAACCAGCGACCTATGGATGACAATTCAAGATACCTCTACAGTCCACCGCTCTACCAACTGAGCTATCGAAGGCGATGACTCTTTTGTCGTTATTGTTATATATAAAGTTGACGTGTTACATATGTCATTTTAATTTTTAGTTCGTAAAAGTTACACTATTTTATAACGAAATTATTATTGGTGCTGTATATTTACGAGTATTTTCTGACTCAGATAAATTAACATGCGAGGACACGTGTCATATACGCTATTAATTGAATTATTATTTTTACAATTGGATTTGATTAAAAATCGGGATTAAATATTCAAATTGATTATTATAAAAGCCATCTTCACCATGTTCTCTTTGACAAATCTAAATCAAATTTTGTATAGTTATTCTTTAGGATCTTGGGTAAAACCTGGGCACCCTCCCATTCTCTCTGGCCCTTCCCACCCCCACCACCCCCACCACCCCCTCGATATAAATGTGTATCATAAATTTTAAAAACCAAGTATGATATCAATGATTTTTTATTTATTTGAAAGATCATTAGATGCCAACAAAGAAATATAATTTCACAAATAATAGATACCTATAGACACGTAGCAATTTTTTATTATATTTAATTGAAATATATGAAAGTATGGGTAATTACAGTACAGTACGATAGTGTAGTGATACTCGAAGTGTTTCCACATATTAACATATGTACAACATTCAAAAATTTGATAGATATGGAGATAATCAGGCCTATTCTCAAAATTGCAATATTGAAATGAAGGTGATTGTTACACCAACCCTCAAAAATAGTGTTATATTTGAATGAGAGAGAGGGAGAGAGAGTGAGGGAGTGAGGGAGATAAACGTACCATAATCTGTCAAAACTATCTGTCTATTTTTGAGGGTTGGTGTAACAATCACCTTCATTTCAATATTGCAATTTTGAGAATAGGCCTGAATGGGTGAGAATGGTGAACGTTATATTTATGATATGATTTGAACTGCCGCTGGAGAGATTCAAATTCACTCAACTGATAGACGTACAAGCGTGAAATGAGACGCGAAACGGTGAATCTCTAAGACATCAGTTGAGGGTTGCCGTGGGAATTTTCTCTGATTGGATGCGCTGATCAGCGGCTTCATCAGGCTCCAGAATGTACAGATAATCAAATAATTTTTATGTCAATTTCTTGGGCGCGAGTCCTTATCCTGTAATAGATTTGTCAGTTGATTTCATTTCATTTTCAGTGTCGATAAATCGGTGTTTATTTATATAACAACATTATTTTTTTAGCTTACATTAATATAAAAATCCTTAGTATAAATATTATAATTCATTTCATTTACATGCAAGCCCGTTGGCCGCTTCCTACCTCGCTAGGTACACGTAAAGTATCTGCTCTGAGGTAGGTAGCCGTAAGGTTAATAAGCTAGAATATAAGTTGGAAATAAGGTAACAAATAAAATTAAATGGTAAAAAAAACACAAAAATCAAAAGGAGACAAGTAGAGATAATAAGTAAATTAAAATTATTTATTAGAAAGATATACATATAAAATCAATTATTATATTATTATAATATTAAAAAAGGTAACATATAAGTTCGAAAATTGTCGCTAAAAACATTGTCGCTGTAGCATAGTTGAATAATGCACCTTCCCCGGTTAGGTAAGAGATCCAGGTTCGAATCCCGGTGGCGCAACAACAATATTTTTCGATAAAATTGATTTTGTATGTATATCTTTATAATTAATATATTTAATTCATATTTAAAATATCACAGACCGTCTGTGAACAAAGTAAATTTTTTGATACAGACTAAAGATATGTAAGAAGTAAAAGAAAAAGAAAACAAGCGGGGAGCAAACAAAACATGTTAAGTACGAGGTAGGATGTAAGGACAAAAAGAATTACATAAAATGAGCAGCTTTGATAGTTCCATATGGTCCATATTCTGGAGGCTGTGCTGTTACTGCGTAAAAGCTCTTTCTCAGTCGATGATTGAACATCGTGGTCTTATAGCTTGCTTCAACAGCGCGAACTGCTTGCCTTAATTCACTCTCCTCTATCCTGGACCCTGTTTAATGAGATCAACCTTGTACATGCCGGTGATCATACGTATCGTATCTAAAATTGACCAATCATCAAAATTCGTAACACCGCCGTGCGTCACGTACTTTGTAAATTATTTTCGTTGTTCAGCATTACGATTTTATTATATTTGGTCAATTCATTTCAATGAGGTTGAACTTCTGGTATCATCTATCATCTGTCGCGCTTGGTTGTCGCCGTGTCGCCGTGTTGCGTTATGCTTATGCCATTCTTCGTCGACAACATCGATCTTTGGTCATAGTCCGCTTCGGCCATGTTTTCATAACTCATCATTCTGTTTTTTTTCCTTTTGCAAAGATTCTCTCTTCTTTCCTACTCCTTCCGAGTGTTTTATTTTCAATTGTTTTGAAACCTAATGGAATACAAAAAAAAAATTGCTCCAATCATTCAGTACTCTGAATTACTTTAAATGTGTATGTTTCTTACACGAGTAGTAATTTCTTATTTCTAACACTAAATTTTTGTTCAAGATAAAATAATGTGAATTAGAAATAAATGTTTCTTACTTTAATACTACTAGACTTAAATTAACATACTTGCGCAGTCCTTTCTTGGTATATCTCATTATGGTTAAATACATTCCAAGGGAAAATCAACATTAAATAATGCTAAAACCAATCTTTAAGTTGGTGGTTTTGGAGTGTATTTGGTTATTCAGTTTATAGTAAATTTATTAGGAGAACACATTCTTATTGTGAAGTTGTAATTATTCAGAACATAGCTCTGTGATATTTTAAATATGAATTAAATATATTAATTAGAAAGATATACCATATAAAATCAATTTTATCGAAAAATATTGTTGTTGCGCCACCGGGATTCGAACCTGGATCTCTTTCCTAACCGGGGAAGGTACATTATCCAACTATGCTACAGAGACAATTTTCGAACCTATATGTTACCTTTTTTGATATTAATACATTTAATCGTTCCATTATTTGAAAGAGCCATCTACCTTATTTTTACAGAATCTCAAATACCTTTGAGTAAACTGATAGCAGACGCCAGAATTATCAATTTATTTTTATTAAATTTTGGACACATTGATACAACTTTATTTGAGATTATGTAAAAATAAGGTAGATGGCTCTTTCAAATAATGGAACGATTAAATGTATTAATATCAAAAAAGGTAACATATAGGTTCGAAAATTGTCACTAAAAATATTGTCGCTGTAGCATAGTTGGATAATGCACCTTTCCCGGTTTATGAAAGAGATCCAGGTTCGAATCCCGGTGGTGCAACAACAATATTTTTCGATAAAATTGATTTTATATGTATATCTTTCTAATTAATATATTTAATTCATATTTATAGTAAATTTAGTACCGAATTAGTTTATATTAAAAAAATAATTAAAATATCAGAAAACATTTGGTCAAAATGTTATTCGATTTGATCTGACTAAATCGGATTCAGTCCCCCCCGTATGGAATGATGGGACCCCTCTAATACGGAGGGATGTCTTTCTCAACCCTGTAAAATCTTTTGTCATGTTGATAATTAATGTAACTATTTTTCAATAAACATCGCCCACGAGGCTTCTATGTTACATTTCCATTTCTTTCATTTGAGTGTGTCCTTTTGGTGACCTTCGGGGCAGTAACACCATCACAATGGTATACCGCGAACCAATTGCGCCACGAGCGTCCGACCCTGCCCGAGTTGTCTTGCGGTGCTCTCCCTGGGCAGCACCGCCGCTTTGAGGGTATCTTGCAGTCACGGTAAGTTCACGAGAAAGAGGGTGATAAATTTTTCGTAACAATGTCTAAAAGATAACGTATTACCTATAAAAAAGACATCGCTGTGGACACTTCGTACAATCCTGATAAATCATTACATGAGAAAGAAAACCCTAGACTTCATAAAAATATAGCCTTACTCAATTACTTACCGTCGCGCAGTTTCCACGAGGGTTGGCAGAGAATATACAACGCCACACTCTACTGTCCTGATACACAACTGTCGCTTCGTCCACACTCATGCATCTTCTAACGATGATGGGACTTCTAAAATATATATATATATATATATATCCATCTAGAAAAATACCACACTCGCCCACATTGTAACTAGAGTAATATATACATATAATATCTATATTCGACATAGAAAAGGTTAAACATGCAGGTAGGTACTTTTAAATAATTTTAATTATTAATTTGTTGATTGCAGCGGAGGACGGACATTTTATTTTTAAAAAACACGCCTAATAGTAAATCGTGAGGATGATTCATATCACAAGGTCGTATATTACATTAGGACCTCAACCTTTTACAGCTGTAGGGTTGGACAGATAGGGAAAATTCAAAAATATGAGTAAAACAAAGAAGAAGATAAACTGGACTCAGTCCCAACTCCGGCTCATCGGATAAAAAGCCGCCAAGACAGTTAAAAATATTTTGAACATTTAATAACACCGTTTCGGTATATTTTCGACAGCCAGAAACTCAATTTAAAGTTAAGGGTGTTAAAACGTGAATTCTAATAATAAACTCCACCTCCAATGTAGCGATTGTTTCATTTCATTTCATTTTCAGCGCCGATAGATCGGCGTTTATTTTTATTACAACATTAATTAATTTCATTTACATCCAAGCTTGTTGGCCGCCTCCTACCTCGCTCGGTACATATAAAGTACCTGTTCTGATGTAGATAGTCATAAGGTTCCATAAGCTAGAATATAAGTTGAAAGTAAGGTAACAAATTTAATTAAATGAATTGAATTAATAAATTGAACACAGTAAATTTTTTGATACAGACTAAAGATATGTAAAAAGTAAAAGAAAACTATTTGGAAAACTGTTTAGATAACTATGTATTTTAAATTCATTTAGTGAGGTGGGCAGGAAACACATGAAATATTGAATGTATAAAAGTTTTTAAAAAGTTATCTTAATAGTTTTCCATGTTTTTATCACACATTGTAATGTATCATATGATGTGTCTTCATCATCACAAATGGCAATGGATTATATACTAATTAAATGTATTAATTATAAAGATATATACATTAAATCAATTTTATCAAAAAATATTGTTGTTACGCTACCGGAATTCGAACTTGGATCTCTTTCCAAACCGCATTGAAAAGATGCATTTTTCAACTATGCTACAGCGACATTATTTTTGACGGCAAACTTTCGAACCTATATGTTACATTTACCCGGTTTGGAAAGAGATCCAGGTTCGAATCCCGGTAGCGCAACAACAATATATTTTCGATAAAATTGATTTAATGTGTACTTCTTTCTAATTAATACATTTAATTAGTATTTAATATATCACAGACCTATGTTCTGAATTATTAAAACTTCACAATAAGAATGTGTTCTCTTAATTAAGAATTATATGTATATTGAATCAATAATTTTTAATGTGGAACGTTCTAGATCGAGATCACAGCAAGCAACTAGGCATCCGCATACTATTAACTAGTTGTTTGGGACATATATTTGTGCTTGAGGGAGGATGATGTACTGTGCCTTCCACCTCCCTCCCCTTTCTCACCTGCCACCGGGTCAGTCGATCGGCGACCCTGAACCGGTACGGTTACAAAAAGATTTCGAATATAAGTAAGAAGTATAATAAAGAGTGAGACGTGTGTCTACGTGACCATCTTGTGCAATCTGAAGGAGTCAAGACCCTGACCAGGAGATGTCCAAAAACCTAAAATTACAGTCCACCTTGGAAGTGCCAGGAGAACGGGATTGTGGTGAGTGGAACTTCCTTCCGAATCCTGTTTCTTCCGGCATCTATGCCATTACGCAACACTAGTCTTAAAACATATTTATGTAACGAAAAAATTGTAATATATATCGAGTAATTGAATTTCGGGCAGTTACATTGTGGTGGAACATGATTATTAAAACTTTGTACTGCACACACAACTGAGTTTTATTTCTGTCGCGACTATAGTTTAGAGAGGTAGTCACTGGTCGTCATTTACAACTGATGATGTTAGGGACTGGACCTTTCAAAACTGTAGTTGTGAAAGAATTAAACTGTATTGTGTTTGTAGAACAAAGTTTAGTTTACTTTAAAAAATTAAATAATCGAGAAATTATAATATTTTAAAACAGTTATAATATTATATGCATGGATAATAATGGCACGTAATTTATATAGCTATATTACAGAGTTAAATTTAAATTATTGTGGTATCTTTGGAAGTACCGCCAGATTCCCTTGGAGTTCTATCCTCTCTTAGTACTCTCGAGTTGCTTTAGAGTGAAACTCAGTAGATTCGTGTAACAATATTCATTTATTACAACAACGTATTTACAGTAATGAACAATTATATAATTCAGATATACATTAATTACTATTGCGAAGTGGCGATGGGAAAGAGACCCGTTCCCCCAACCTCTTATAACTCTTGTCCCCCACCACTCATCTAACACACACATACACACACACATGTCCAAAGTGACAATTCTCACAATTAAAATTTTATTGTCTTTTGATCGTAAACAAAAATGTGGAATACGGTTGTCAAAAATGTCGCCAGGTAGGTACTATGGCAGCTGTTTGAATTACAAATATCGGTATTATTTTAGATTGTAAACTTACACTCAGTAATCACATGGACTTAAAGCCTAAAAAGTGACTGAAGTACATATATTATTACGTTTCATTTTTCGTACTTGTAACTAATTCCAAAAGGTAAAAAAAAAATTCTTTTGTATATTTCAGGTTTAAAATTCACAGTTGAAATTTTTATTAAATAGCTTCTTGACGTTAGCAAATTGCAACAATAAATTTGAGGAGTCTTTAACTTTATTCAAGATTACGGATATGACGGATCGCAGATTTCTGCAAGCAACAGACATTTCTAAAATCTAAACCACGAGACCAAATAGGTCTACTGGACATATCTTGACATCTTGAGTCTCATACAATGCAAAACTGTGTTCAACAACCGGTACGATGGACCTGTTCAACATATTTTAATCATTCTTACAAAAATGCCAATCACAATACAGTAAATCTTTCGAGTTCCATTCTGATAGTTCGTTTGCAAGTTAAATTTGTTCGCGAGTCGGTGGGTTATAAATTAATCGCAAAGTTATTAAATGTAGCTATACTGAGGAGTGAAGAGCCCACAGGCTTATTAAAGAACACCGCACATGACTACTGTAAACATTACTAAAAGCGCAGATACTGCACGCCATCAAGCGGCAGAGACACATAACCTTACGCGCTGACACCAAAAATGAAATATTGGTACAGTTTTAAATTTGCTAAGTACTTACTTATTTAAATAATTATACATGTCGCAAGTTGAGGGTTTGCATGTAGAACAGGGGTCGACTAAGTGGTGGTTTGCGAGAAAATTTCGCTAGTCTGCAGAGAAATGTGAGCATTTTTTAATCCACTGTAATGTGTGGATAATAGATCCGTTCATTCACATGCATGTCTGACGACACTCTCAAAGCTAAATTTCATTCATCCTTATCAAGACCTCAATTTTGGCTTTCCATAAAAAGTGAATAACCAAAAATGAAAATTAGTTAGCTTAGTGAAAATTCTGATTCAATTCTCCACAACTTATTTATCTGTCACAGCAATCAAAGCACGGTACCGATCTCGGCTTGAAATAAATGCAGTTTTCCGTCTTGCAGAAACATGATTGGAGACAGATATCCACAATCTTATTTCAAGCAAGCCAAGAAATGTATAATGATAAGAGTTTAATATAATTGAACCAACTATATAATTTTAAATATGAATTAAATATATTAATTATAAAGATATACATATAAAATGTCCTGTAAAAATAAGGTAGATGGCTCTGTCAAATGATGGAACGATTAAATGTATTGATTTCAAAAAGGTAACATATAGGGTCGAAAAATTGTCCCTAAAAATAATGCCGCTGTAGCTTAGTTGGATAAAGCACCTCCCCCGGTTAGGGAAGAGATCCAGGTTCGAATCCCGGTAGCGCAACAACAATATTTTTCGATAAAATTGATTTTATATGTATATCTTTCTAATTAATATATTTAATTCATATTTAAAATATCACAGACCTATGTTCTGAATAATTACAACTTCACAATAAGAATGTGTTCTCCTAAAAAAAAAAAAACTATATAATTAATTATATATAATTAACTAGGTGCATTTTATGTGTTCTTTGATCACTTTTTTCCAAACATATTTAACACAAAAAATCCTATTAGTGGTCTGCGGGATTTAAAATTATGATTTTAATGGTCCGTGAGGTCCTAAAGTTAGTTAAATAAAAATATACACATTATTTGGTCTAGTTTAGTGAGCCTTGTTATAGCATATTTTTTTTTTGTTTTAGTATGTATGAGTACGTTTTCTGTGTGAGTTGTTGAGTGGAAAGAAGTTTCCGTGTGAGTGTATTGATCAGTGGTAGGAAATTAGTTCTTAAGTTTATAGCGTACATATATGAGTTCATAACTTGACGGTAAGAAGTTTCTGTGTCACTTCCTTTTGAGTTTATTGTTTAATGAGTTATTGGAATGGAAGATAGTATCTCAATATTTTGACATCTCTTCGAAGTTTTCATAATTAATGGGCTTCGATGCACACCTGCATACATACGCATTTCCCTAATATTTTGTGGTTTGTAGTAGTAAGAAAAGCCAATACAGAAGAATGTATAAGTGAGGAGAAAAATATAATAATAATATAGATTGTATTTTTATTTATTATCTTTGTTTTATTAACCACTAAATTGAGTTTAAATACATCTACCGGTTTCGAAAAATACCATTTTCTTCTTCAGGATGTCATAACTAACTAAAACATATATTGTTTCTTTGACAGAATCTATCTTTAAAAAAAAAAAAAATTCACTCGAATAATTTTTAGGAAAAATTTTTAGAATGGGACTCGTAGTTAAATTTAGTTGGTTGTTTATAATTTTTTGAATAGTTTTACACGCTTTATTTATCTCCAACGATTCCAAATTATTTAATTTGTGACCAACACCGTTTATATGCAAAATTGACAATCCCAATTTTTTATCAAAACCATGACCATTTTCTATCAAATGATTAGAAATTCTGAAAACCCACTATTGTTCAAACATCTCAAATGCTCCCTTACTCTTATATTAAAATTTCTACCCGTTTTACCAATATAAAATGCAGCACAATCCTTGCAACTAAGTTTATAGACACCAGAATTGTTAAATTTATCATCTTTGTCTTTAGAATTTATGAGTAAATTTCCTATACTATTATTTGTATAAAATGCCGGTCTAATGTTTCGTGGTAGGTGTTTAGATATTTGATTAGAAAAGTTATTTATGTATAAAATCCTACGCCAATAATCATTATTATCATTATGTTTTATCTGTGATTTATATAAAAATTGATTATTATATTCTTTTAATTTATTTTTTTAAATAGTGTCTATCAAACCTGTATTAAACCCGTTATTAACTGCTATTTTTTTAATTGTATTAAATTAAAAATTAATATAGATTGTTAATTTTAAAAGTATAATATAGATTGTTTTGCATAATACGATAATTTCCAAGAATTGTTGTGCTTTGTCTGTATGTGCTAGTTGTCTGAAGAAGTATTATTTTTAATATTAAATAGGTACTCTTTATTTTTAAGTTTTTTTTATATACAAGTATAAAATCTTTAAATTTGAATTGAAAACAATTTGGGCTGCGACTGTTAAGGACGGCATTAAAAAAATGTTGATTACGTTACGTAAACGTAACGTAATCATTTTCGCCAGAGAGGGACTCGGGCCGCACGCGTCCGCGCGCGCCAAGGGGAGCGGGCGCTCTCCGCGGAGGGCGCGGCGCCTGCGCGGCCGGCAGGGGCGCGCGGCGGGGCGGGCGCGGGGCTGCAGTGCGCCCCAGTCGCCCCGGCCACCCCGGCCGCCCCAGTCCTGCCGCTGGACCGAGTCCCCGCGCGCGGCGGCCGGCCGACACGGCATGAAGTAGCGCGCCCGGAGTGTCGCCCGTCGGCACCGCCAACCGCCGAGATATATATCCACGGAAATGTCCAAAAAATGTAGCCTTTCTTTTATGTTTTCCCGCGACTGTCAGTGGTGGTGACGCTGAGGATTGGCGGTATTTTGTCTTCCACAATGACGCGAAGTGATCGACTTTGAAGGTCAAATTTATCCTGCACATTTTGATGCGTTTTCTGTATCAGG
Source organism: Eubasilissa splendida (assembly GCA_031772225.1). Taxonomy (NCBI): domain Eukaryota; kingdom Metazoa; phylum Arthropoda; class Insecta; order Trichoptera; family Phryganeidae; genus Eubasilissa; species Eubasilissa splendida. The sequence continues at coordinate 19,378,555 of CM062845.1, read as the reverse complement.
TATATCCATTATTTCTTTGCTTCCAGAGAGCGGGCTCAGTTGAATGTATGTCCCGCCGCCGGTTCCGGGCCGGACGCTTCCTCGCAGCCGCGATGCGCTAAAAGTCTGCGGTGTTCGCGAACTCGACAATGTAAATAAAATTATATTTAAGCCAAACTATTTTTAAACGTATATCTTTAACTTTTTAAAAACTTACTTTTCACATATTTTTTTCTTTAAATCATAGACGAATTCGCTTTGATAAACAAATAAACGACGCCAATCTATTATATTTAACGTGCAGTAAACAACATGACTTAAGTATTGAAAAATTGCTAAAACACTAAAGACTAATTTGAACAATTCAAAATATTACAGTTTAGGTTTCTTTCTCGGTACCCATCTGTGCGGCAAAAAGCAAATCACTCCTCGGAATTCTCCCAAATCAAAGTTGTTTTAAAAAATCGACAACACCAAAAATATTTTTTATAAATCGCAAACGAAACCATTTTGGTTGTTCGTTTACCAAACTTTTATACTCTTGACTCATGCGATTGGGTCATCTGACGCCGGTCTGCGCCGGCACGTTCGCCCGCGACGTCCGAGGGTGAATAAGTAGGTTTGTTTAACGAACGTACATGTGAAGTTGGCCAAAAAAATTGTCAAAGTTAGGTCAACTTTGCCAGGCTCGAGATTTAATTGATTGTAACAGTGAGGAAATGGTTAATATAATAGCCCCTCATTAGACGGGGAAACTTGTATTCGTTAATAATTTATTGTTGCGGTTCTATATTTAATTGCTTTCATTGTTTGTTGTTTGACGGTTAGCATTTTCAAATATTAATTAGAAAGATATACATATAAAATCAATTTTATCGAAAAATATTGTTGTTGCGCCACTGAGATTCGAACCTGGATCTCTTTCCTAACCGTGGAAGGTGCGTTATCCAACTATGCTACAGCGACAATATTTTTAGCGACAATTTTCGAACCTACATGTTACCTTTTTGATATTAATACATTTAATCGTTCCATTATTTGAAAGAGCCATCTTCCTTATTTTTACAGAATCTCAAATACCTCTGAGTAAACTGATAGCAGACGCCAGAATTATAAATTCATTTTTATTAAATTTTGTTCTATGTTCTATGTTCTGAATAATTACAACTTCACAATAAGAGTGTGTTCTCCTAAGTTAACATTTTCAATTGTACTGCTAAACAAATTGTCGCAACGTTTCGTATACACGCGCAACTTGTCACTTATGCTGGCATTTTGTCAATTTAATAACAGTCTAGTACAGTTATAAATTAAGAAGAAAAAAAACTCAGATACGTGTCTCTGTATAATAATATTTTCCACGCTAATTTTTAACTATTTAACTGCCAAATGGAATACATCACATAGGGTAAGACTAGGCTTTAAGGGTCTTGACTTATCTATCGAAAGCTGGGACCTGTCGCCGACAGAATGGAAAAATGATTTAGAAATATGACTTTAATTCCTGCAAGCATTGCAAGGTACAAAAGTGCGTGTTAACACGCTTATAGTTTGGCGTATTAACGCGCTCGTGGCATTTAAAAGATTAATAAGACATTTGCATGTAGGTAATTAATTTTTCTCTTCAATAATAATACGTCCACCCCTTACACCTCATAAACACACAAATAACTCAATAATTTTTATGCTATATTTTAATTTAAATATGGTGTTATATTATGTATGCATGTTTAGTGTTGTACCGGTATTAAATAAATAAATAATCATTGGTTAAGCTACAGTGGCCCTTCACCTATTACGTATATATACAGCCGAGATATTTGTGTTGAAATATTTAACGTATTATGTAACGCACAGAGGAACTCGTTTAACAGAGGGGACAGAAAAAAATATTTCATATTAAAAGAATTTCAAATAAAATAAAATAAACTTACCATTTCTTTTGATGTAGTTAATATAATCCTGAATTGAATTGCAAACATATCCGCTTTTTTCCACTAATAGAGGTTCCAAAGTTGGAGCATTCTGAGACCTAGTTTATTTAAATCAAACAAGCAATGCAGCTCAAAATCACGAATCGCGAGTCAATCACTGATATATTTGAGTCACACTCACCGCCAGTGATTGAATATCTGGGAATATCGTGATTAGTGATTCATTTTTTTATTATATTTATATTTGGTTGTGGACCGTGATTCGGCGCATGTGAATATGAAACGAAAATATATATGATGAAATGACGTTATAATTCGTGATAAGCGCCATCTAGTAAATTCTGCCAAACGTTTACGTATTTGACCCGCAATGCTGAGAATAAACTCACATTTTCTTAAGGGTTTTCAGTATCTTCGGGGTGACATTAAATAAAATATGTTTTTTACGCACGCATAATATAGGTAAACACGCTCAAAATTATGTTTTTTCAGACTGAGAAGTGAAATTTTTCCGTGTTAATTAACCGCTCGTAGCATTTTATCAGTATCAGAAATATTTATTCATGTTATCCGATTTTCATGTTAAACGTGCTCCTCCTATATATACCGTTAATTTTCTTAGAAAAATACTCATTCAACGTTTTTACTCAACCTATTATTCACTGTAGTAATGGTAAACCTTTACGCGATTACCATTGGTAACTGAGATTTAAGTCTTGGGGGTTTACTTTCTCGCGTACCAATCGTCGGTCGAAGAATTCCGAACACTCAGTTACCAATCACGTTTACAATCGGACACAATCACAGTCACAGTAACGATGTAACCATCACTAATTCACAGTGTTTAACAAACATTACCGAATAATATTTCGTTATCAAGATTCCATCTTTGAAAACTGAAACTCGCATATTCGCCTTTTCCGAGATTCGACCAACGCTCCAAAATATCGACTTTTAATCTGAACACAAATGGCTACTCGGAGAAAGTTCTGAGAATTTTCGTGAGCGTTGTAGATTTTTGTCAACACGCAGTATTGGTGCGATATGAAGAAAAGAAAAATGGAATACATAATACAATGATTTATTCTTTCTTTCGAATGCCTTCGAAAACACTAGATCGCAGGGCTGTCCCAGACATTGTGCCGCCCATAGACGTGCTACAATAAGGCGCCCTTATATCTCTGCAATCGCAATAATAGAAAACTGTCAGATAAAAAGCCTCGACGACGCGACGACACAACTCTCGACATTCAGTTGATTATGTGGAGTTCTGACGTGCGATGGTCTGTTCATGTACATGTTTTAGATTTCGTCGAATAATATTATAGATTTCTTCTTAAATTTGTCGCCCTGCTGGCCCATAACCGTGAATGAGATTTTTACGACATTTTCGACTCGAAACAATCTCTGCGAGAGGGATTATGCACCCGTGAGGTTCTTTTGAGACAGTAATACACAAAGTCTCAGAGATTCACTTCACGCTTGTTGTACGCCAAACGTCTTCATGTTTCATTCGTCAGTTGGATGATATTGAAACTCTCCAGCGTCAGTTAAAACAGAATAAATGTTTTAAAATTTAATGCCTTTTGTATGTCTAACTTTCAGAAAAATTATTGTAGGTACATATGGTCCTAGGTAACGTTTTCTTGTCGATGTTATCATGCTGTCAAATTGTACGTCGTGTACATGGGCTTGAGTTTTTGTCTTTTTCTATCAATCCTAAACTGATCTCAGAGCATATATCGATATAAAAATCTTAACACATTTTACGACGGTTCTGTGATTTATCTTTTCTTCTTCTTCTTTCAAATAGGCAATCCACCCTTCAAGAGTGACTTGTGCCATTAAACAAGTCTAAACATTATTTTATAGAAAGCAGTACAACAATCCTATAGAACAGGGAACATTGCATCACAAGTCAATACCATTGACATTCAGGAAATTTGCTATTATATAGCTTAAATGAGGCGAGTTGAGGGAAAGAAGATGACACAAGTTAACCGGGAGTTGAAAATTACCATTGACAAGATCATTATAAAAAAAACCTGTGATCCGCAATGGACAGGCAAAAAAGACATGGTCATGGGTTTCCTCCTCGGCACCACATTCACACTCTCATTTATCTCATCGTGTGTCATTCCGTGAAACGAGCCGTAAGGCTTTCCCTTACTTGCCTATCGGCTAGGGGCGGCCCTGCTCGATAATTACGCAATTTTAAAACAAGTAATCCATAAAAATGATAAAATTATAATACATTCTTTCAATTATCTAATCTCACCGTAAATTTTGTTGATATTTTGCTATCCTCTCTGTCATCGGTGACGTTTCGTGACGTATAACATACAAATCTGTACAAACCACACCGCAGGTCGTAGGGGAAGGCTTAACGCAGGGTTGGCAAATAGGCAGCACGTGGCACCGTGGTCCCGTGGCACGCTCGTAACACCAAACCGAAGGAGAGATTTTACAGGGACGTGAAGACATTTATTTTTTTCAACCAACGTGGGTTCATATTGAAGCTAGATAAATGTACATCACATGAAGCATTTACTATGCTAATTTATCACGTTTAAACGGAACAAAAATATCTCAATTTTTCAGTCGAATAGATAAGATATATGACAGATATTTTTAAAGCTGTGTACCTGAATACCAGCCGACCTTCGGGGCCAGGTACCGAGTTGTCATATTGTTGCATAATAATCAGGTATTTAAAGAATAATTATATCACAGTAATATTCTGGTATCGAAGCAAAGACCATTTGAAGAAAGGAGAACACATTCTTATTGTGAATTTGTAATTATTTTAAATACTAATTAAATGTAATCAAATAATAGAACGATAGCTTTATTAATTTGAAAAGTGTAACATATAGGTTTGAAAATTTATCATCAAAAGTTATGTCGCTGTAGTATAGTTGAATAATGAACCTTTCCCGGTTTGGAAAGAGATCCAGGTTCGAATCCCGGTAGCGCAACAGTAATATTTTTCGATCAAATTGATTTTATATGTATATCCTTATAATTAATACATTAAATTAGTATTTAGAACTTATTTTAATTTTACAACATACGAATTTCTAAAATTTCAAGCGTGTTCTCACAATGATAGCGAGTTGGACTTATTTGTATGGTTACTTTTTTATATTTTGCAAATAAAATAGTATTCAACATTTCTAAATTGCAAATTTAATTACAGTACAGTGGGCTGTTACTTGTTATTTATACATTAATTATAATACTAATAAATAGCTGATGGAACCTAATGGCTACCTATCTCAGAACAGGTACTTTATATGTATCTAGCGAGGTAGGAAGCGGCTAACAGGCTTTCGTATAAATAATATGTAATATTGAATATTTATTGTACTTTCTGGTGTATTAATTATGTAAAAAAAGTGTTTGTATTGATCCAAGCTTCGAAATAAAATTATTTGCACTGAAATAAATTCATTAAGAGGGGTTGACTAAATTTTCTACATATTTTAATTCTATATATATCAATAATACAGTGAAATCTCTATCGATCGTTCCTCGTATAATCGTTTTTCTGCATGTGTCGTTTATTTGTTCCATTCACGATTAGTTTCATTCAAAACAAGCAAAAAAAATCGTATCCATCGTTCCTCTATGCATAATTTTACCGCACTGATCGTTTAAATTACGCAGTATATTTAGATACACTGCCATATTTTATGATTGCCTACCTGACAGCACATTGACGAGCTAAGTTTTTTGAAGTTGAAAATTTTTTTATTTGCTACACACACGATGAAAGATTACGTTTAACAAAGTTTAATTTAATTTTTCTCCGTTTCTGTGCAGCTTTCTAATTTTTTTTGTATTCAAACACATTCATTTACATGTGAAATGTTTATTTTTTTAGTATATGATGTAACTTCTTAATATATTCCCGCATTTATAGTTTATTTTAGAGTAGATCTCTTCAAAAACGATAGATAGAGGTTTCACTGTTATGCAAATTAATTGGATCTTTTTCATTTAATTGACAAGCATGTATTTTTGCAAAGAGGCGTATCGTGAGAATACATATTTTATTTTTCACATATTCCAAAGATAATTATTAAAAATTTCTTCCGGCACTGGCCGCTAGAATCGAGTATTTGAAACCATTTCCCAAGTTAAACATTTCTGCCAATAGAAATGGACTCGGTCGTTTTCTATTTGAAAACAGTACACAGCTTCAGAACAAAAAAAAGGCACATCTGCCTAATTCGTATGGTTCCAACGTAATGTATCAGTTTCACCACTCCTGGCGCACAGGAAGGCATTAGAAATGAATATATAAAATTCTGTAATTTTTTATCTTCATCATCCGGAAGAAGGTTGTATCCGGCCACGTAAGCCGAACTGTACCGGATCTGGGCTCTGGATGCTGGCCACCGTGCGCTCTTTCAATTTTTTAGTTTAACAAAAACAGTCTCGTACTGAAATATTAATGTAGATACGATTATGAGGATACCGTTTTTACGGAATCCTCCACGCGTCGGCGGTGCCGGAGCACCACGTTTCATTTGCGTCACACGTTATTATTCATAAGAATTTTTGACACGCGAATTCTTGAATCCACGACTGCCGTGTCTACGAAATCGTGAATAAAAACTTATATATCATATTTCCCAGCCTATAGATTTAACTAAATTATGTATGGTATTTATACACCAACTTATTTAGGTAGATTTCAATAGAAACACTACGTTAGCAGTGACGCAACTTTTAGAAAAATTTTAATTACCTTTTTTCGATCATATCCATTAGACCTCGCATTCACATTACGTTAAAAAAATTATATATACATATATACTATTTATCCGGGACCATCGACGTCAGCAGCGACACCAGAATATGTGGCTCATGTTCGACGTGAAATTGTGCGCAATCCGTGTAAATCGATAAGGAAGATTGAAAATGACTAGTCTTTACGTGAAACCTTAGGAAACATATTGTTTACTGACGAAGCACATTTTCATATCGATAGCTATGTTAATAAACAAAACATGAGATACTGGTGCCCCGACAACCAGAGGGAACACCATCGAAAACGTTTGCAGTGTCAAAAAACGACAGTGTGGTGTGCATAATTGGCTGTTATTTTTTTAACCAGCGAGAGACAGTCACTGCTGACGTGTATTGCCGAATGATTGACGAGTTTTTGGTACCGCAACTGCAGCTGTTTCCCGGGTTCAACAACTGAACGCAATTTCAGCAAGATGGGGCCATTCCACACACAGCTAGCGTTTCAATGGAGAAGTTGGGAGGAATTTTTCCCAATAAATTAATCAGCAAGTACGGAGACATACCCTGGGTACCTCGGTCACCGGACCTTACACCGTGCGACTTTTTTTGTGGGAATACCTTAAGTCGAGAGTTTACAGTGACAATTCTCGAACAATACAAAAAAATATCCGCCATGATGTTGCGGCCATTGAACCAACGCTTTGCTCTCGCGTGTTCGCAAATTTAAGAGTCCGATTGCAAGAGTGTCTTGAGAGAAATGGGCGGCATTTAGACGATATTGTTTATAAAACGTAAAATTCGCATCGTTAAACTCCATTTTGTATAAATAAAATATGAGAATAACATTGTACTTTTTTTTAAAATTTAATATTAAACATAAAAATTTTCCGCTGGATATCCTTTACATACAAATGCCGGTCTAGTCATTAGAAAGTTAAGTGGTAAAGTCATAAACAGTGAGCAATTCATTAACAACACGACCGATAGATAATCGGGGAATGTTTAAAATGGTAAGGGTGGTGTGCGGAAAGCGATATTCTCATTGTTTATTTTCAGATGTCGACCTAGTCAGAAAGTTGAGTCATAAACAGTAAACAAATGGATATGGAGGCCAATATATTATATTGTTAATTAACAGAATGTGAAAATAAACCGTATTATTTTGTTCTTCTCAAATGGTAAATCTTTTCTTGTTAAGCGTATCTTTTGTCTCGTTTAAATAAGGTATTGTGAATTCACATTGCATTTTGTATGGACAAGAATATTTTTTCATGTTTAACCATTTCCGCTGTGTATTAAACGTGAGGTTCCCGCCGCCTCTGAGCTGTTGGTTCGCGGCGTTCCGGGGAGGGGGGTTAATATTTCATCACTTTCCCTATATTTAGAAGTAATAAAAAGAATTTCAAATGGGGGGCTATCTTATTATATGTATGGCGATACGCCAACCAATCAAAAAGATTCTTCCAGAACAACCGGAAGGAGCGGAGATCGAAACTATTCTGTACCATTTCCGCGGCCTGCAGTGGACACGGCAACCTAATTGATCATACTAGACTTCGCGTGTTGTTGCAGGCCTATTCTTGACCCAAATCCTTTGATTACATTGTTTAAGACGCTACGACACACAGCGAAGTTGACCTGTTTCTCGATTCTGCGATCTTCAATTTTTACAGAATTTTCATGTTTTTGATAACGATATGTTTAATAACCAATGAAAAATTATTCAATTCTGAAAAGTAGCGATTACTCTGTGAACCTTATATAATCAATTTATGAACAAAATATATGGTCTTTATATGGAAATATTTCAAGATACAGTGACAGGATTATATTTGGGGGTTCAACCGTAGAGAGATTTTCAGCTACGTTTAACGAACACACAGACTAGATGTCCTGGGAAAGACCTTCGGATAACTAAAGGTAAGACCCATAATGAGACGCCAGATTTTATTGTATGTCTATGACATATATACCTATGACAAGTCACCTCCCTGATCGGAGAGCTTCAGGAGGGATTTCAAGGAAAACTAAACTAAGCTGAAGGGCTTATGGAAGATTGAATAATGTCTTTTAAAGTAACATGCCACTGTGTCTTAAGATAATAGTATTCAAATTCTTTCTTTCCTAATCTTTCTTAGATAGTGAAATCCCGACGCTTCTAACGATACAGGGCAGTATGGAAAAATGCAAACTTGCCACAGACAACAAGCTCCTGTTATACAAGGCCGCAATAAGGCCTATACTCCTCTACGCAGCCCCCGTCTGAGGCCACGCGGCCAAGACACACATTAACAAACTACAATCCTTCCAGAATAAGGTCATCAGACTCGCTCGGAAGGCCCCAAGATGGATCAGGATCACACGACTCCATCACGACTCGGGCATTCCCACCATACGGGAATTCATAAAACATCTTTCCAAGCGTTTCTATGCTGATCTCCCAAAGCACCGAAACCGTACGATAAACTCATTATCAACTTACGATATAAGCTTACCATCACGGATAAAACGTCCGAAATCGATTATACTATCTCCTGCCCCAAGTTAGCAGTTAAATCCACGAAATTTACCGTAAACTTTAAACTTTAATTCACTCCAGCATTTTTAAATCGGCCCTCAGTGGCGACTACAGATGAAGGAGCAAGGAGCTCATTGAGCCCGGTACTCCGAAAAACCAATAGAACAAAGTCAAAGTCAAGGAAAAATGAATGGTTGTCATTGCCACGGCTAATCAACGTAAATCACAATATCTAGGCCATATTTTAAGATGAAGAAATAATTATTGGGCAGATAATATCCACGAGAAAAAAATTACCTAGGGAATGCTCAAAGCTCCGATGGTTAGATTAATAATAATACAGTTGGATTAATATGATAAATATTGGCGGAGAATCTAAGAGAGTGGCAGTGTCATAGATAATGGTTGAAGATGAAGATGGTGATGACGATAATTAGATACATATCGACCCCTCCTACATAAAGCATCGTAATATTTCTAGTATTTCGCGTGTATTGGCAGATTAAAGAAATACATATATTGTACACATCATATTAAAAAATTACAGCCATTTTAAAAAGGGTCAAATACATGATTAAAAGTGTCATTTTTTTTTTACGATACTTTACGTAGATGAGTGTATTCGCGCAGTGAACGTCTTTAGACTTTATTGTTTTCATTGTGTTCGCAAAATAAATATACATTAAACATAAACTTTTAATATTTTGGTAGATGTTTTAAAAATGTGAATTATAAAATGTTCCACCGATAATAGTTATGATTCGTACCTGTCCACCTGGCGACACCCTCTTCAGTCCGCGTTGTGGAAATATTATTTGTCCGGTGCAATAAATCAATATTGCACTGTAAACATGCAACAATAGTGCTTGCACGACTGCAATAATACGTTTAATTCATCGGTGCTTCATGTCGTCCAGGAAGTCTATTATCGGGCTCTCGATAAATAATTATATTTCACCTTTGTACACTAATAATGGTGAGTGTACACGGATAATACTTTTTTTTTTAAATAGAGATACGTACATGGAATACAATGGAAACTAAGCTAAACGCTTGTGCTATGAAAATAGGACTAACTTGCTGGTGTCCTGGAACGAAGCATGAACCACCACACCGACAAGTTGATTACTTTAATCTCTCGTAAACAAAAGTCAGCTCGCTCCGTGTCTAACTGTGTCAACTGTTTTTTATGCGAGTATAGAGACAAGTCACATTACGTCACAATATATATATATATATATATTGTGACGTCGCCGTGCGTTGGGAGCCAAAATGTGACGTGCAACGATGTGACGTCCACCGGTTCGCTCAAGGTAAAACATGAGATACGTACATATCATTTATAGTTTAATAACACAGAATTTCTCGTAAGACTAACACAATTCATAAATGATAAAATGAAACATTCAACATGTCCTGATAGTATTTCCATTTCTGTCTTCATCTGCCTCAAAATTCAGAATGCCCGGGTTCCATTTCCAGCCGAATTCTCTTCATAACATCTTTTCAAAAATAAAACATGAAATATTAATTATAACATTGTGATACAAAAGAAAGGGCGCCACCTTGAGAATGATTTTATGGTCAATTCTGTCATCGCCCCACGTTGGGCGCCAAAATGTGACGTCGTCGTGCGTTGGGAGTCAAAATGTGACGTCCACCGGTTCGCTCAAGGTAAAACATGAGATACGTGAATCTGATGCACAGAATTCGCCTTACGGTCTGCCGTCCACTTCAGTAATCATTCTCAAGGAAAAATAATAATACGAGTCTGAAATTTACAACATTATAATTAATTATGTTTTTATCATTAAGAGATTGATCATAAATAGAAGAAAAATATGTTAACGTCGACAAAGTATTATAACATAAAATAATATTACAACAACGTTGCTTCAACAAAAGATTTAAACAAATTATCTTCATCAAGGCATTAAAATTGGATCTGAGATGTGTTAATAAAAATTAAAAATTTTGACCTCTTCAAAAATATACAACTGCGAATTAACTTCACAACAATAAAACACAAAGAACCTTTGCTCTACAGGAGCAATCCACAATTTAAATTCAGTTATTAATGGTGAGTCACCATGTCGTATTCACTCGATGACTCCTTCCACCGCAAACGTCACAAAAGTTTGGTCACTTGCTTATTGGCATAGTTCCTGATGAAGAGTAGAAATTATTATGTCTTCATGTTGTAAAAATCAGATTGAGCAAATTGGAACCTAATCGTGTTCTGGCTCATGTTGAATACAAGTCTAATTTTTGCTTTTGACTGAAACTCGGACATTCATTGTTCAATTCACATTCAATGTTCTCTTTCTTACGTGGAAATTCTTTTTCTTTTATTTAACCCCCTTTTTAAAAAAAATCCAGCAAAACTTTATTTGGCTCGAACCCACATTTACATTATGATTACTAGATTTTAAGTCAGTCTGTTATATCCTGGTCAAAACTAAAATTATTGTTGATTTATTTTGTTTTTTTGATTTTGAACTGACTTCAAGACGCAAACCCTGAACATCTTTTTATATCAATTTTTCCATGTCTATGACATGCAATTTACAGTTAAGTGACACAGGAGATGTTGCTTCAATTTACTAATATAATAATCTCACATTCTTTACCCAAAAAAAAAATAGATGATATCATTTAAACATGCCAAAACACAAAACATACGTCCAATTGCCTCATCTCAATTCATCATTATTATTTTATTTATTAGTGGATAGTGAGATGTCACATCATCTAAACCGGCCTTGTTCTTCTTCTTCATATAAAAATTTTTGAGCAAATTGCTCGTATCCCTGGACAAATATCGTCACCTAAGGACAAATATCTCATGTGCCTCCACTCTGGAAGCCACACAAGGTTAAATTGCTGTGACTTCATAATCAACCATACCATCATACCTATCCGCTATTATCATAGACTCATTCCATCCTTTTCCGAGCTGAAATCATAAATTACCCCACTCGCGAATCCTCCTACAAATGAGCTGTAATACAAAACTCCTTCATTGCAGCGCATTGAGAAAAGACAAAAAAAAACAATCTCTATGCCTGGCGTCAGTTCAAGACTCGAGATACAGCCACTTGACTGAACTAACCGGAGACCTTCAGTCAACAAAAAATTCAGAACATTCTGACAAAATGTACTCTTATTATAAAACCATCTAACCACAACGAATACTCTACTGACTATAAATGTTACCTTAACCTTTAAAATGTCTTTGACATGGAAATTTCACGCAGGTCTGCCCTGAGCGTCTGCTAAAGAATAGACGTTGTGGGAAACTTTCGCTACAGTTCGATTCTTCACGAACCTCGGCGCCAATTCATTAGTAAAGAAATCTGCTCCCCGTGATAGGCAGAATTTTTTTCTCCGGACCATATCATTTACTTCAAATGTGACTTGCTTACGACCGTCTAAGGACTAATAACAAATTAGTTTGCACTACGTTGAAAATCTCCGCCAAATGACTCGGACGTTCAGCATATCCCGAGGTATTGGACACGGTTAACTCATGTAGATGAGAGTGTAGACTCTCTGGCAAACGGTCAAATTTCTCGTGTGGCAAACCATCACAGATTTGTTCGCGCCCATGAAATAGAAAAAATTGAGTATATTGGGTGGCGAGATTTACAGTACTATTTATGCCCATTGTAGTATGTGCCAAATAGATATCCCAAAGTCGCTGATTGTCATCTACTGGAGTAGCCAGCGTCGTCACAAAAGTCTTGTTGTAACACTCAACCGAGCTCACTTGAGGGAAATACAAGGCTGTATAAAAGAGACGCGGAATCGCGTCCTTCATTACAAAGCTTACAAATTGTACATCGTTATCTAGAATGATACACCCCGCCGTGCCATGGGGGGTCAATTACGTCAATTTCCAAATGTTTGATTAACCATAAGAATTTGGTGAAAATATCCACAACCGTTAACACATGTGTGAACCCATGGTTAGATCGGGCCAACGGACCGACTAAGTCTATGGGGAAAGAATACATGGGTTTATCCACAATTTTTGAATTTAACATAAGGCCCATAGGATAACCGTGATAATTTTTATAGGCCTTATAAATCTCGCACGCGTTGACAAACTCCATTACAGCTTTAAACATACCGGGCCAATAATAGGTGAGGTGTAACTTCTTATAGGTCTTGAAAATTCCTAAATGAGCTGAGTTTATATCGTCGTGATTCTCTTTCATGAGCATAGCTCTGTCCTCAGAAGGCACAATAACTTTCCATGAGTATTCCTTGTGCAAAATGTCAAATACTTTCGTATTTCTGAGCAATTTATCATTTCTGATTACATAATTTTTATACTCCAATATTCTCAAATACCACTCATCTTTCATATCTGCTGCTCCAGTCAAAGTTGCGATCAGAATTCTGGACAGTACATCAGGCACTACGTTATGTTTGCCCCTCCTGTGCACCACCGAGAATGAGCATTGTAATAACTCTGTATTCCACCTCGGCAATCTTCCGAATAGGTTTTCTAGAGACGACAGCCATCGTAAATTGTAGTTATCAGTAACCACTGTGAAAGCTCCAAATATGAACGGAAGTGCCGTGTTGCACACACCACTGCTAGTAGTTCTCTCTCCATTACACCATAATTTCATTCAGGCCTTGTCAACGTTCTGGAGAAATACTTTGTCATCGATAACCTGAGACATCACCGCACCTATGCCCACTGCACTGGCATCTGTATGCACAGAAAATTCCTTTGTGAAATCTGGATTCGCTAGCATTGGAGCTATAACTAACATTTCCTTCAATTTATCAAACGCCTGCTGAGCTTCGTCCGACCACTTGAACAGACTAACTCCATTACGAGTACCTATCAAACGCGTCAAAGGTACAGACACCGTCAAGAAATTTTCGATGAACCGCCGATAATATGAACAGAGTTCTATGAAGCTACGCACCTCCTTTGCGGTTTTAGGAACCGGAAAATTTTTCACCGCACTTATTTGTTTAGGATCGATCCTTAAACCTTCACCGTCTACAATGTAACCCAGATACTTCAAAGTGCTTTTACAAAATTCAGACTCTTTCATGTTTTTTTTCATGACAATTCAGTTTATCCCATTCAGAAGCTTTACATGAGAATCAAAAGATAAAATTACTATATCGTCAACAAATACAAAAACAGACCTGCCGAACTCAGAACCAAAGAGCTGATCCGCTAAACGCTGCATAACTGAGCTCGAATTCTTCAACCCAAACGGTACGGTTACAAATTCGAACAATCCTCTATTAGGTACCAAGGTAATGCAGTCTTTTCGCACGACTCATTCTCTAGCGGAAGCTGCCAAAAGGCGCGGGACAAGTCTAACGATGTGATGTATCTCGCCCCATTTAAGTTTTGTAGAATTTCCTGAATGTGCGTCAGAGGATACGCATCTTTCACCGTCACCGCATTCAGCCTTCGTGAATCTAGGCAAAATCTCGGCTTTCCATCTTTCTTCAGAACTATCACAGCGGGAGAACATCACGGAGACTTAGAAGGTCTGACTACACCCAACCGTAACATCTCATCTAATTCATCCTCCATAACCTTTTGTTCCGGAGGAGATTGCAAAAAATACCCCAGACCCTTCTTTTCAAAAGAAATATCTTCAAATTTTTTTATTGTTTCGGCTGCCTGCTTTTGTGTTAACGTGGAGGCAGATTGTATCGCTCCTACTCGAGGAGTAACAGAGTCCTGTTTCACACTCGGATTGTCAAAAATATCGGATGCTAGGTTAAATTTAACCCAAAAGTCTGCAGTAATGGAGTGACTAGAAAAACAATATCGTGTGTTACCCCATCTGCCATGACTGAGAAGGTCATCTTCCCACGCACTGTTTGCACGGCATTGTAAGACGGTTCTAACTTAAAACCTATCTTTAAGAATTCCAGATGCACATTTCTGCCGATGCATGAGTGCGTCGCACCTGAATCCAATAAACCGCAATATTTAGGGTTTTAATTTCAATATCTATAAATGGACGAATATCATTAGCTTTTGCGACGTAGACCGGAGCTAGTGACAAATACAAGATGTGCTCTCCAAGCCACATGATCAGTGCAATCTACAAGACCACACCTTTTTCGTAATGACCCCGGTCACATATGCGTTTTTTAAAGTTACTTTTTTATACTGTGAAACACGTCTGCACGACGGACACGTCAGGACCGTGCACCCCGGCTGTTAAAAAACTTATTTTTATTGTTACATTGTCCTCGTGAGAAAAAATTTTCTAAATTTTTATTTCTATCTAAACTGAGCCTGTGTACGAATTTACTTCTTTTTATGAGTTCAGTTACATTCGCCACCAAGCCAGTGGCCATCGTAGCATTATATTTAGGCGATATATTATTTATTGCAAAATCAAACATTTCTTGCATCGTTAAAAATTGAAAATCTATGAAAGATATGGTTATTTCTCAAACTTGATATTATCACTCTCTAGTAATCAACGATTCATATGTTTCTTGTATTGAAAAGATTTTTAGAAGAAACAAAACATCCAAAATCAAAAGTAAACTGGATTAATATTCATCAGAGTATCCACTCTTCCCCCCTATGCGGCAACTAGACAATATAAGACAAAATGTCTCAAAATGATGTTATCACTTACAGAGCCCAGAGAAGAGTATCCATCTTCTTTCCTTGCAATATAATCCTCTCCTAGAAATGAGAAAAAACATTCATGTGATAATAACCCGTTTGCAACAATGTTATTTATTACCTGGTGACATTTTATATGTGTTATCCAGTGTTGGTAGTATAAGTTATACAACATTTTAATATTGGAAAACAAATTTACAATATTATTTATTCTACCCAGATTAAGATAGAAAAAAGAAATTAAAAATTTTAAAACATCATTTATAGTTTAATCACACAGAATTTCTCGTAAGACTAACACAATTTATAAATGATAAAATGGAACATTTAACTTGTCCTGATAGAATTTCCATTTCTGTTTTCATCTGCCTCAAAATTCAGAATGCCCGGGTTCCATTTCTAGCCCAATTTTCTTCATGACATCTTCTCAAAAACAAAACATGAAATATTAATTATAACATTGTAATACAAAAGAAAGGGCGCCACCTTGAGAATGATTTTATTGTCAATTCTGTCATCGCCCCACGTTGGGCGCCAAAATGTGACGTCGTTGTGCGTTGGGAGTCAAAATGTGACGTGCAACGATGTGACGTCTACCGATTCGCTCAAGGTAAAACATGAGATACGTGGATCCGATGCACAGAGTTCGCCATACGGTCTGCCGTCCAATTCAGTAATCATTCTCAAGGAAAAATAATAAAATGAGTCTGAAATTTACAACATTATAATTAATAAAGTTTTTATCATGTAAATTTGAATGATCATAAATAGAAGAAAAATATGTTAACGTCGACAAAATATTATTACAACAGCGTTACTTTAACAAAAGATTTAAACAAATTATCTTCATCAAAATAGCAACAAGGGATTAAAATTGGGTCTAAGATGTGTGATCAAAATTATACAACTGGGAATTAACTTCACAACAGTAAAACTTGCTCTACAGGAGCAATCTACAATTTAAATTCAGTTTTTAATGCTTCGAGTCACCATGTCGTATTCACTTAATGGCTCCTTCCATGAATACTCCTTCCCGAATAGAAAAAAACTAGTCTAATTTTTATTGTCAGAAATTAGAAAATTGTAAAACCACAATGTTGATGTTACTGTAGATAGGCAATTATTTTAATTATATCCTATAAACGAGGGGTTTTTGTAAACTGGCAATGAATAATAATACGGGACCTCTACTCCCAGAATGTCCAATCAGAAGAGGCGGCCAAGAAAGACCGCAGCCAGCATGGTGGCGTGGTGGCGGTCGTCCAATATTGATAAAGAGGTGGAAGGGGAACAAGTCAGCAAAGAGGCCTCCGCCCAAATCAACAGACTTTCCCTAGGCCGGGACCAGAGCAGCCGAACACGAGTTGAAAGGAAAAGGGGAAGGAAGATTAATTGGACATCCCCTGATTAATTTTCGTTATGTTGTAGTATGTTGTACAGGGTTATTCAAAATGATGACTCACCAGTATAGGAGTTATTATTTTATAATGAATTGTGGTCGATATGTGTTTTCGAGTTTTCGAGTCATTTGGATGGAGTGACCGACATTTGTAGGTGGTTATGCGATTCGTATCAGAAGAGTTTGTGCATGATGAGACTAAAGGCCCTAAACTCTTCAATGTTTCATACAGTCGCGGTGTATATGAATATGCGCGTGAGTATTTATGCTGAATCTGGGCACGGTATTTAATTAAAATAGAACTTACAAAAGTTGGCGTTTATTGCGGGACGATTTACAATGACAAGTATTACGAGAACAAAGTTGAAGACTGGAGTGGCTCGCTCGAGGTGTTATCGCAAGAACGCTCTGCAGAGAAGTCGGTGGCAAACTCCTAAGACTCGTCCATCACGATGTATTAACATTTGCTACTGGTCGGTGGTCAGGTGATTTCTTACGCGGCCATATCTGCGGGGCGCGAGCAGAACCGCCACAGTTGCATGTGAATCATCTACATAGCAATTGATGGAGGAGGTCTGAAAATTTCAAATCCCATTGCTAGATCGCTCGTAGATGCGCAAACCATATTTATAAACTGTATTTGTAAATTTTATTCTTAGTATTATTAAATGTAATTTACTTCATATTTGTTTGATATGTAGAATTACGAAATTGAGTCCATCATTTTGAATAACGCTGTAGCTACATCAGAGGGTAGCTTGGGCTAAATTTGGGTTAAATACATTCGAACATCGTATCACATTACATTGGAATTAATAAATATTATTAAGGAGAACACAACATTCTTATTGTGAAGTTGTAATTATTCAGAACACAGCTCTGTGATGTTTTAAATACTAATTAAGTGTATTCATTATAAAGATATAGATATGATTTAATACAATGTAGATGGCTTACAAATAATGTATTCATTTGAAAATTCGTTCGAAAATTTGTCGTCAAAAATACTGTCGCCGTAGCATAGTTGGTAATGCACCTTCCCCGGATTGGAAAAGAGATCCAGGTTCGAATCCCGGTAGCGCATAAAGTATATCTTTATAAATATCACATTTATACTTTTTCTTCTTTAGGGACATTCTTCACATTACAGTGAAACCCCGCTATTCGTACAAAATTCGTATCAGGAGTGTAGAAGCGAAAAATGGCTGGGTTTCATTGTATTTGTAACTTAGAAGCAGCTACTCTGAACAATGCCTCAAGCTGTAGCTGTCCCGTGTGACTGCAGAGCATCTAGCCAATCACATTTAAAAAGCCGCATATATTATTTGTGACGGCCATTAAAGAAGTAGGCTCATGCGTGGGTACTCGTTTTATCGATCCTTTTAACATATTTCGGGACCCACCAACTCGCGCACCCACTCTCGTCAAAAAGACATAAATGTATTTTCGGCAGACGGTCCCTGAAAGGTGCGGAAAATGTATCATAATCGTAGAACCAAATAAACTCTATGACTTGTATGATACTTGGCAGAATATATTTTTTTACATATCCTCGACTATTTACATTTTCAATCTATATTTCAATGCGAAAATCCCTTATTATATTTTAAATATGAATTAAATATATTATTAATTAGAAAGATATACATATAAAATCAATTTTATCGAAAAATATTGTTGTTGCACCGGGATTCGAATCTGGATCAGTGAAGAAGGTGCATTATCCAACTATGCTACAGCGACAATTTTCGAACCTATATGTTACCTTTTTGATATTAATACATTTAATTCATATATTTAATTCATATTTAAAATATCACAGACCGTCTGTTCTGAATAATTACAACTTCACAATAAGAATGTGTTCTCCTAATAACCTTATTATATTGCTTTAAAATGCATCATGTAATGTACTTTATCTTTACAGCCATGTTAAATTGATAGATATAGTGAACTCAAAGAAATGAAATATAATATGGACAGGTAAAAAAAAACATTAAAATCTCAAGTGAATTCGCCATTTTGTGTAGAACTGTTTTGAAATGCAGTACTAAAATTATCGAGTAATATTAGACATCTATTGCATATGTAGAAAGATTGCAGATTTCTTAGGAAAATACACTAACATAGGATGCAATGGATACAATGGACACGAAACGCAATTATCTAGAATAATATTACGTTTCCCTGTCTATTTCTATAACTTTCCCGACGTCTTGGACGTAGTGTCATTATGGCTGTATAGTGCTTAATTAAACGGACAGGTCTACGAGAAGAGAAAAACAAATCTGTATTTAATATATATATATATAGGTTAAAATTACTTCACTAAAAATATGTTTACTTTGTCTTAATTACGAGTAAGAAAAAACACACATGATACCTGTCATCTTTTCTTATCTATACTATCTATGGTATACCATAGAATTAAGCACTTTCTTAAATGCAAAATAGCGATTTATGGTTACGTTTTTCATCCGATTCTAAATAGCATTTTTGTGTTTATTATTGTCTATCCGCGAACAATGCTAAAAAGTGGTTTGTTTTGGGGAAAACTCGATCATTGAAATAAAGATTATATTGACAACCTGATCACGCCACTATTGGCCGTGAAGCGGCACATAATAGCTGCCCGCAGGGCCTAGTAGCAAGCAAGCGAGCAATCGCCGAGAGCCGATGAGATCCTAACCGCGCAACGGTCACCAATGGGATGATGACAATTACGGTAAGTATGAAGTATGAAGGATAATAATCTTTCACAAAAATGTTGCGTTGAACATCTAAGAACATCAGACGTTTTTAAGCATTGTTAGACTATCGACAAAAGAACGGCTACGTCTCTTTTATTATGGATCCGAAATAAATGTATTTTACGAGAAATTTCAAAAGTCAACATATGCTTCATAATACATTTTAATCTACAGAAATTGCAGTTATGTACTGATTTGATCTGAGAATATTGTTTTTTTCTTAATTTAACAAAGGGGTTAGGTTAGGTTAGGTTAGGTTAAGTCAAATTTAACAAGGAAAACAATAAAATTGTAACGAAATATTGAAATATCATCTACTTTCACAGCGGCTTTCGCTAGTAAGCCGCCCTGACCATATTGACCACGTCGACCAATCATGAAGGTATTACTTGTCGCGTCATTAGTGATAATAACAGTGTGTTTTGTATGTAAAGCAAAAGTCAAAGATACAAATCAAAGGTGGACTAAATTCATTGTTCGTAAATCCTCCCGCGAGTATTTCTGTCAAGTGTTGTGTCATTAAATTTCTTTGTCGACCAATATCATTTCCCCGATACTTTACATTCCCTTCACATTAACAATCCAGTATTCACGATGCCGAGTCGATATCTGATTCATAGCTTGATGCGATAACTCGACGTGCATATAAATATTAAATGACGGACGTTTGAGGTGCGGACCGAAAGTTACAAATGTGTATAAATAAATAAAAATTCGCAAACTTGAAACGGTTATTAAATAATGTTTCGAGATGTCTCACATAGAGACGAAGCTATTATTTTTATATGAGAAATTATGGTCATCGGCTGGCTTAAGTGATCGCTTTACACAATGTGACGTTCACCTATTTACCCACGCTACCGCATCTATCAAATGTTTGTAAGTCGTATATATTAAGTCAAGATGGAACATTTCACTTATTTATTATCAATTATGCTGTCGCCGTCTATTGACATTTTTTGAAAATTTGATATTCTTTCTCATGTAATTGTATAGATGTCGCTGAAGCTGAGACTCAATTTGAAGTAGAGGCAATATCCTATACTATAATACGTCAGAAAATGCAGTATTTTTCAATTTTTGACTTCATATTTTAGACTAGTATATTTTTTTAAATATTTTGAGTATGTCCAAATCTTTGTAGAAACTAATTACTGGGTTTTATCCCCTGGGGGTTTGTCATCATGATTGTCATTGTAATGCCCGAGACTTCCATACTTCTCATATGAAAATAATAGATTCGTCTCTGTGAGTCATCTTAATCTTGATGTCAATTCCCCAGGGGATAAAACCCAGTAATTAGTTCCTACAAAGATTAGGACATACTCAAAATATTGTAAAAAATGTTTCATAATCTCACATCGTAATTAAATAATGTTTTATTCATCGCGTTACTGGCGTCTTTAATAACCGCTTTTTAATCATATTTAGGAACTACCTTCCGAATAATTCATCCCCCAAGAGATCCTCCCCCGGCTAAATGCACTCACACTTCCCTTCCCTTCAACGCGTCGGAGTTTATTTATAAAAGCAAGGTCATATCTCTCATGTCACGAAAATTATAGGTATTCATTTTTTAAATATATTTCACTTTTATTTTCATCTTTACCGGTACTGGGGTCGCTACCAGGTGCCTGGAAAACATTTTTGAAATCAAAAAGATTGAGACACTCATATGTACAGCGAGCCCTCCACCGTCTTGTAAACAAATGTTATAAACAAATGTCAAAATATTATATAAGTATATAATGGTGATTTTTTTGTGTTAGAATTCAGGGCATTGCTGTATATTTTAATTTACTTTCTTAACATCTAATTTTAATACCCATCGATTTTATTTGAATAATAATAGTTACACCTGGTGAACTTTGTGAAAATTGTTTATATTTTCTACTTTTAACATTAGCAATATTAACTTTGTGGTTAAAAATCATATTTTTATTTAATATCTTTATTTTATTAACCACTTAATTGAGTTTAAATACATCTACCGGTTTCGAAAAATACCATTTTCTTCTTCAGGATGTCATAACTAACTAAAACATATATTATTGTTTTTAACCAGAATCTATTTTTAAAAAAAAAATATATTTTATACAAATTTACTCGGATAATTTTTAGGAAAAAATTTTAGAATAGGACTCGTAGTTAAATTTAGTTGGTTGTTTATAATTTTTTGATTAGTTTTACACGCTTCAATTGAGTGGTTAATAAAACAAAGATTTATATTTTCATCCGTCCCTCGGGAAGGGATTCATTAGGAATGTTGAATTTCCGATGTATTTAAAATTTGGAGCTCTTAGCATATCATCACCTGTGAATTTTTCATCATACTTCATTAAACGAGGTCAGCTATTAAGATTGTTTTAACAATTTAATGTAAAGTTTTATGTTAAAATCAATATGTCAGTACACATGCTAAGTTGAATTGTAATTTACCTCCCAGATGAGCCCGCCGCTGAATTCGAGGTGTTGTGACTTTCCAACAACATCGCTGGCTTTGCAGAGTGGGTTTTGATTTAGCGTCGATTTAGTTTCAAACTTTACTCCTATCTTTGCCAGTCCATTTGGCTGATTTCAATTCATCTGAGTGATGTGTTTCATAGAGGCATTAAAAAGTTATCATCAGTTGATATGAACGTTACACGTGCGTTATGAATCACGACTGGTTTATTCCGTTAGCATCATCATCAGTGTCTCTCTGTCTACAGCTCTTCTCATCTTGACACTTGACACTTCGTGGATCTTCATGGCCACTTGAGCATATCCATTTTTTGGGCAACATCTGTTTGTTACCTTCCTCCTATGGCGAGTTTGTTTGGTACTCCATCTCAGAGATTTTACATTGCTCTCTGGGAAACTTTTAATTTGCGTGTAAAATTAACGTCTCGCCTCCGCAGTAATCTTTAGTCTCTAGAAATTGTGGTGTTCCCATTGACATGGCTAATATGTATTATTTTTCAAACATGACCAGAAAATTATAAAAATAGACTAACTGGCAGTTAAATATGAATTAAATATATTAATTAGAAAGATATACATATAAAATCAATTTTATCGAAAAATATTGTTGTTGCGCCACCGGGATTCGAACCTGGATCTCTTTCCTAACCGGGGAAGGTGCATTATCCAACTATGCTACAGCGACAATTTTCGAACCTATATGTTACCTTTTTGATATTAATACATTTAATCGTTCCATTATTTTAAAGAGAGAAAATTGTCGCTGTAGCATAGTTGGATAATGCACCTTCTCCGGTAAGGAAAGAGATCCAGGTTCGAATCCCAGTGGCGCAACAACAATATTTTTCGATAAAATTGATTTTATATGTATATCTTTCTAATTAATATATTTAATTCATATTTAAAATAGCACAGACCGTCTGTTCTGAATAATTACAACTTCACAATAAGAATGTGTTCTCCTAAAAATATAAGTTATCATCAAACATAATAAAAACGTCTGTAAAACCGATATCGCTCTCATCCCCAATCAGATTGCAGTAATATTTTTGCAGAAATTTTTTTATTATATCTATAAAATAAATATTTTAACTACTATGTCTTTTTTATTTTTATTTATAAAATTACATAAAATTTATAAACACACATACAATTTTTTTTTCATGAATGCAGGTATTTGGTGGTGTAAAAACAAATAAGTCAAATATTGAAAGAAGTAGCGTCATCATTAAGTAGCTTATCCTAATCGCGTTCATATTTTGCACTGCACAAACGTAATGTAAACATACTTCGCTTTACAGCGAAAATTTTAATTCATAATTATTGATAAATCACTCTTACGGCGCAGTGTTGACGCTGCGGCGCACGTCACGTGAATCGATTTGAGTCACGTGATATATGCGCGTCAACCCTGCGCAATTGTCCGGCGTCTTTATTGATATCCAGCGCTCAATTTATTTTTGATATGGCATGTTTCTAGACTTTTAATTGCCATGCACAAAAATACTGCTCTTAAATTTAGATTATTTTTACATAACGATTGTTAATGTTTTGGTAAAATAATGAATTTGTAATGTATTGAATAAGACATTAAAATAATAATAATCATAATTTATTAAAAGTATCTGATTACTTTGTATATTAATTTTAATTGTTATTTTGTTCCAGATTCAAGCAATAAAAGACAGATAACAGCGTATCAAAAGAACATTTAAAATAAAAACTTGTTGTATTTAGATTTAAGATTATTCTCAAAATTTAGATCACGTCATACGAATAACATCTATAAATTGTCGATTAAACTATAGTCTGTTGGATAGAAAATTATAATAATATATTAATAAAGGCTTTTAATTCCAATTAAAATAGTATTTTTCATATTCCTAATAGTCCGTTGTAAACAAAATAGTAATTTATATCTTTCTTAACATATTTCCTCTCTTAATTAGTGTTCAAAGAGTGCCAGTGCATTAAATAAAAGTGATACGAAAGATTGAATCGGATTGTACTTTTTTCGGAAAAATAGCGTCCGTTCGTCAACGATTTAATACATTTTCTCATTAACCGTCTCGAATTCTAAACCTAAATTATATTAATTATATCAACTCAATCTGTCCCGAAGAAAATTGGACAATAATAATTATAAAAGACGTAGCGGAGACGTCATGCCGCAGCGCTCCCTGTCATCGTCCCCGCTGATGCGCCCTTTCGTGGTGCTAGCCCTGCCAGGCATGTACCTGTTCTACAAGTACAACCAGTACAAGCAGCAGCAGCTGGAAAACGCCAAGAGGAAGGTCACCGAGAGAGAGCTGCAACACCTCAACCACAAGATCGTGAGTCTACACTTATCTATTTCATGATTCGAATGGGCTGTTTGCACATCTTTCAGTACATTGCTAATTTTAGCCATTTGTTCAGAATTTTCATTTATATGACACTTGTTTACTCGCCTTGTTACTTCGATTGCCACCACTGGGTTTCCTGGTTTATAATAATGCGCATGTGTATGTGTGTGAGTATTGCCGCCCTTTTTCGGAAGCTAAGAAGACGGTAACCGACAAGCGTCATTCTTATTGCATCCCGTACTCCGACCAGTCCAGCGGTACAAATAAACCACTAGTGCGCGCTTCGATCGGCCTAAATCTAAAGACAACCCAGTTAAAAGAGAAACAACATCGGACCAGAAAGACAGTAAAATTAAAGAGGTTAGTGCAATTCATATATCATATGTGTGCTTATTGTTAATCAGAAACCTGGGAACCAGCTATCGAAGGCATAAACAACACTTGACCTTCTGTTTTCATATTAGTCACTTTTATAACCTAGGAACTCACGTGCGCCAAGTTGAAATTGCTCATAGGAATTGTGGAAATGAGAAAATGATAAGACATATTGCTCCGACAAATACTTACAAACTTCTGATACAAATTAAATAAATCAATTAGAAATATATATAGATTTTTCCGTACATCTTTCTAATAAATTTGATTTAAAAATAACACAGTTTCACTATTTCACTATTTTCTGAAATTGCAACTTCGCAACAAAAATGTGTTTTTATTAAAAACAAATTTCTGCCCTTGTTCAATAAGTATAAGTTCGTTTTGTACATCGGCGTGCAGTAAATAGCTTTCAAAAATTTTCAAAAATAATTCATATTTCCGAGTTTTTTACGAATATCAGAAGTTATACACTAGATTTGACTTTTTTTAAAACCTTTACTTAGATAGGACCTTTACACTAATGTAAAACTAATAAACTATATATTATTAGCCATAATTAAGAAAATACAAGCATTATAAGAAAGACTGCGACCATTAAATTAATTAATTAAAAACACAATAATTTCTTACTAAATAATATTTATATCAATCCTATTGTGTTTTTTTTTTCAAAGTGCCCATTAATAAACATATAAATGAATAATAAAAACCCACATTTTCGTAAAAACGCGAAAATATGAATTATTTTTAAAAGCGCGCCCTTAACTTAAATTTTTGCGAAAAAAACATATTAAATATTCTGTCTAAATTATATTTAATACTTATTGCTTTATTTTAGAAAATATATAATTTGTATGTAGCTTAACAATGTACCGATTGTCCGCGCCTGCTAATTATATATATCTGTGTTTTTTTTTTTTTTACATTATATCGTTCTCCATTCTAACACAGCTTAGTAGGTAATCAGTGGTTAGAGCATAAGATCAAACAGAAGATTTTTCTCTCTCTTAGCGCAGTTTAGTACTCAGAGGTCAGAGTACACGTTCAGACAGAAGATTTTTCTCCCTTTTAACACAGTTTAGTAGTCGTCAGAGGTCAGAGTACACACTCAAACAGAAGATTTTTCTCCCATGTAACACAGTTTTGTAGTCAGAGATCAGAACGTACGTCCAGGCGGAAGATTCCTCTCACGTTTTGTTATTGTATAACTTTCACATTAGCCGAGTTATGTTATGCAGTTCATATCTACGTGCATATAGAAGTGTAATCGATCTAGTCCACAATATTTTATGGGTGGATACCTGACTAAATTACAAATCGAAAATTCTGCACCGTTACGGAAAATATAATTGTTTAAAATTATTACAAAATCAACTTTATGTATACGTATTTCGAAATAAATATTTTCTAAATTTATCTATTATTAATCTATAATATATCATTGCTTTGAAAAAAAAATAGTCTGGCCACTCAAAAATCTATGGCATTTAATTTTTTTGTATTCAATATATAATTTGGAATCAATTATAGTAAAAATTGCATAATCACTTTTTTTTTTAGAAATGCTTATATCTCTGACATGCTTGAGATTAGGAACATATTTAACATATACATTTTCTACTCGTAATTTAGTCAGGTATCCACCCGTAAAATACTGTGATCTAGATCTGTCACAGGCTATGTAATTGCATTCGTATATCGGATTATAAACCGGCTAGAAGTAATGATATTATATAATCTTACTATCCATTACACTAATACAATATTGATCTCGTAACTCGTAGTCTACCAATTTTTATCTATTTTACTAAAAAGCTCCATGCATAGAATAATCTCGATACAATCTAATTTAGCCGCAGCCAGAGTTGCCGATGTTGACCCACGGCCGGTTCCATAAAACTTATCCTAAATATAATTAATTATCAATAAAAGGGATGTGAAACTTACTTCAACCCAACTTAACGTAAATGCTACAATTTAGTTTTTACCTAAATGTATATTATATGGATTTGCATTGTTATATAATATCAATTATATTTAATAAAGTTGTATCAATGTGTCCAAAATTTAATAAAAATGAATTGATAATTCTGGCGTCTGCTATCAGTTTACTCAAAGGTATTTGAGATTCTGTAAAAATAAGGTAGATGGCTCTGTCAAATGATGGAACGATTAAATGTATTAATATCAAAAAGGTAACATATAGGGTCGAAAATTGTCGCTGTAGCTTAGTTGGATAAAGCACCTTCCCCGGTTAGGAAAGAGATCCAGGTTCGAATCCCGGTGGCGCAACAACAATATTTTTCGATAAAATTGATTTTATATGTATATCTTTATAATTAATATATTTAATTCATATTTAAAATTATATTTATTTTCCCGTGATTCTTTATTATTTACAGCTTAAATGCCATTTTCGTGTCACTTTTGACAGTTCTAACCTAATTGTTTCTGCAAAACATGTTCGATACCATAGACAAGAGATGGTCAGTGTAAATTTGCCAGCAGAAAATATAATCTTCATATAAGACATACGAATCCATTAGATTTGACAGAAA
This sequence comes from Eubasilissa splendida, assembly GCA_031772225.1. NCBI lineage: Eukaryota > Metazoa > Arthropoda > Insecta > Trichoptera > Phryganeidae > Eubasilissa > Eubasilissa splendida. Next base: position 19,350,839 of record CM062845.1, on the reverse strand, counting down.
GAAACGCTACTTTATGTAGTGAATGTAAATTATTTTAGTAAACAAAATAAATAATAATGACGTCACGCCGCCTTGCAGGATTGCGGCGGAAGATTAGAAGGGGAACCCTGCTTCAGACGACTCGTTAGTCTTCTCGCGAAGTTCCGTCAGCGGGCTGCTCACCATCACCTCGATGATCATTGTCGTCGGCCTTGTTTCAGCAAATGGAAGATGTTTTGCGCCTCAAAAATAATAATCGATTCTGCTGGGCTATTTTTAAAAATGGCCCACGTGTTATTACTCTTAGGGCCGGTTTTAAAATCGTTAGCGGGGTTGTTTGAACGTCAAATTTACTATTATCAAAGGATAGATGAGATTTCTGCAGGCGTGACAAATAATCATGAGATATGCTTTATCTATGGATTGTTTCGCTTCTGTCACTTTGGTGGTGAAATTTTTTCAAATTGTGTACTAACGAGATCAACATCGGACGAACTGTCATCATTAGAACCAGCTATTCTAACGATTCATTGTCGTATACTGCAAGTTTCAAAGTGTCTCATTTTTTGTATCGGATGTCGGAGAGTTAAATGAGTTTACTGCGGATGTACTTTCGACAAGTAAATATTTTCTTACCAACGATCAAACAACCCGTTTTCGCAAAAAAATAATTTTAGTAACTTTTTTACTATAGTAAAGAATTAACCGGCCCTTATACAGGGTGTAACACAATATTTTTTGGGTAGACACATGAATGCGTGTACATATTCATGCTTCATGTGCCTCATTTCAACCATTGCCACGTGGAGCTCGGGCTGACCGGGCATTCTTTCCATACCGTGGATAGAACGCCAGGACCCCGAGCTCCACATCACCGGTACTTACAATTTTTGGTATAGGGGATGGTGAATTTTTTTCCCTAATTAAAACTATATTTTACAAAGAACTTTACAACTACTCACGCTTCTCGCACTAGACATACCTACACTGTTTTTTCTATTTTTCGTGTCCACGTATCACTAATTCATCTGTCTCTTGAGGCACTATATCTTCTTCATCTTGACATCTCGCACACACCAGTGTCCCATGGGATCCGAGCTGACGGGAGCCAGCGAGGATCAGCTCGCCAAACTCGGAACCACCATCCAGAATTTTGTTCGACAAAAGAACAGTTGCCGGCACTAAATTATCCAGGGACGCCCAGCATCTTGTACAGACCTTTCCGAGCCTCGCCTTCCCTTTTCCGTATTTTTCTCCTTGGCATCTTGGCCAGCACTCTGCTCCAGAGCTAGTCTTGATTCGTTCTCTTGCTTTAACGGGGCACCAATTTTTATATACCTTCGTCATGGAACGACGCCGTCTGGGTTGAAAACCATCCATGTATTCCATCAAAAACGCTTGCTACCAAGGAACCGCTTCAGTTGTCACTTGGCGCCAAATCAGGACACACTTGGCGATAAATGTCACCTGGTTCATGATTCGTGCATTCAAGAACGAATCACGGACCGTATCTCACAATCGGCGGGCTGATCTATTGTCTTGAACCATTGTCCGTTGCGCATACGCAACATCGCAACCGCAGCGCTACACCGGGAATTACGTTAAAACGAATGATCAGACATACAATAAATAATAAAATCCAAATTGTTATTTTATATTCATTATTAATATGTCTAACCGCAAAGTTATTGCTTTACATATTTATACTCCCTTAACGTATGTAATGAATTTAAATAATATAAATGATAATTTGACCCCCGTTGACAAACTCCTCCGAACTAGTACAATTGCCTCGTACATCGTGCCACTAATAGCAGCGACTTAATAATGAATTGAAGGGTGCTATATAAAGCGTGTACACCGGATTATAATTAGAATTATGTTCAATTTAAACACAGATTAATTTTTCATCGTTTTAAATCAATATATAGTGTATGACCTCGTTTATAATATTTTAGGGGTAGATATACAGGTGGCTCCAAAAAATCGTAAAATGTGATATAATTACATCAAAATTAGTTGAATTATATCAACAATAGATTAAATAGTTTACTAATTTACTTACTTACTTAATTTATTTACAATTTCCGGTCGCCATTTTTGATTATTAATTTTCCCATTGTTTATATTTGTGTTTTTTTTTGTTTCGAAATAACTCATGTGTTACGAGATGTTCTCACTTTTTTTGGGCCACCCTGTACGGTACATATAAAATCAATTTTATCGAAAAATATTGTCGTTGCTATGATCTCTTCCAATCCGGGGACCGTGTATTAACCGATTATACTACAGCACCACAGTGCATTGACGACAAATTTTCGAAGCTACATGTTACACTTTTCAAATGAATACATCTGTCGTTCCATTATTTGAAAGCCATCTTCGTTAAAGGATCAAATCTCGGTAGCAACATGTTTTACGATAAAATTGATTTTATGTGTATATCTCCGGACATCTCACCCTACGTTTGCTAGTTTGGTCCGGGCAATTTTACATACATGCACCCCGCTCTCCCTAAACCCTTGTCATGGATTATAACTAAATCTGAATCCCGAGTACGGACCACCAGTATATTATAAATTTAAACGCTTTTATTATAAACAAAGGGAGGAGGAGAGGTGCCACCCTGAGACGAGTAACCCCCGTCTCCCGATAGATTCACGCGGCATTACAAGCAATAATGTGATTGTTTGTTGTGCGGAAGCGAAGATAACGCGGTTGTTCCTCTGCAGGCTTCCAGTGTGGAGGGTCGCGTACCTAAAATTCAATTTCATGCGGATTTTCCGAAGTACCGAAGGTGAATCTCGCATGCCGGGTTAACTCGATAAACGAAGGGATGCCGACCCAACTATGTACGGCTGGGTAAATTTTATTCCAAACCTTGTTAATAAAATGGCTAAAAAATATATGTTTTTAATGTACTTATTAAATATTAGTTTCTCTACGTCTAAAAAAATGTACCTACATACGTACGTATATGCAGAATAATAATGATTAAATAAAATACAATCACTTTTTACAAATTTATTATACGTCAACCGGTTTCACTTATTTCAAACTTCGTCAGGACGTATTTAAAACTAACCATAAATGCAAAAAGAGTGCACTTAGTGAGAGATAGAATACATATACAGATACGCGGAACATTAAGGGAGGGTAAAATACAGTGTTGATGGATATTAAATTGATTTTAATGGAAACATACCTAATATGAGACTAATGGATAAATTAATTTGATTAAGAATTGGCGTACCACTATTTACATTCCATCTATCTTTATATGTATTCTGTCTCTCTCTTTCACGTGTTATTTTATATTATATCTCCCTCTCCTATGTACATATATATTAGTGCACTCTTTTTGTATTTATGGTTAGTTTTTAATACGTCCGGACGAAGCTTGAGATAAGCAAAACCGGTTGACGTATAATAAATTTTGTGGTTTCATACAAAGTGATTGTATTTTATTTAATCTAATATGTCAAACCACAAAGTGATGGCTTACTACGAAAAAAAAAAATTAATGATATTTCTTTAACAAACACAAGGACATCACTGTTATAATAGCAAAACTTTATAATAATTTTAGTTTACAGGTACAGTAATGTTCTCGCGCTTAACATCCGACATCGCGCAGCGTTAGGGTTCAAATTAATCGCACACTAATTTAACAAAATGTGGCTACACTAAAGACACATACACCCGTTAAAGAATACCGCACGTGACTACTGTAAACATTACTGAATATGCTTGGTTCCCGTACGTCTCTAAGCGGCAGAGACACGATGTAACCTCACCCGCCGCAGCCAAATGTACAATTCCGGTACAATTTTCAATTTTGCACTTGTTTAAATAATTGGACAGGAGCGTTTGCACCTGAAAGTTCGCAAGTTTGCTGTGTTTCCATACAATCGCTGTGTTATAACGTGCATACTTCACGGATACATGTGGAAAAAGTATGCAAACTTTCTTAATTGGATGAGCGGCAATGAACAACCTTTTATATAACTTGTATAACGTACCACTTCGTGAAATAGAACGCGGTGCCAAAAATGTTCAAGTTTGCAAAAAAAAAAATTCCATTCTATTTATGCCTTTATGATATATATAATATGTTATACGACTACACATTTTTAACCAGTAAAAACTAGTGTAGAAATAAATTACCACTGTTGACTCATCGGTACGAATATGATTGGTGTTCGATGTGATCAGTGATTGTGATTGTGATCACCATTTTAAGATAACAAAATTTAACACTTAAATAATATTCGATATTACTCCTCCATCACATTATATTAAATCCTTCCTTCCAATAAAATAACATGTTTTACAGTCTCCTAGCATAAACAAGTAAATAACGTTAAAATAAAATTAAGATGTATTTTCCGATAAGAATCGCGAATCACTATATTTTTTTTTAGATACTTAATCACCGTTAGTGATTGTGACTTAGAGTAGCAGTGATTGACCCACAGTTCGTGATTTTGAGTTCATCACTGACTAGCAATAATTGTCTAACAATAACTTCTAACACAATATATCAGCATTGTATACTTACGTGACAATTTGGCACCACAGTCTAGGGAAGTAGCTAAGATTGTAGAGCTTAGCATATGAGAGGTACCGGGGCCGATACTCGACACCCCCAAAATATTTTTGATTTCAAAAGGTTTTGGAAGTGTTTGGTAGATATACATATATCCCGATATCGGTAATGATAACAGTGAGATAATATTAATATAATGCAAAAAAAAATTACATTTAATTTAAATTACGGGGGGACTCGCAAAATTACATTATATTCTACTTTAAAAATAAATATCATATTATTTGATATAATTAAGTATAATTTTAGTACTTACCTTATTGTTACGTACTTGACTTCTACGTACGTCTTCAGTGTATTTAGACTTAGTAACAATTATACATTTATTACAATACCATACAATTTAGTACAAGGTATTGGTCAAACGAAAATCCGATGAACACGCAGAGAAAGAGAGCGCGCCCTGCCGCGCGCCGCCCTTTATAGCTTCGCACGCACGCACGCCGGCGGTGCGGCACTCACACACACATACACAACTATACAATTCCAAGAACATCACACTTATTATTCCGCTTTTAAGTCTCACAGATGTGAGAGTAAATGTCGCGCCAACGACATCTGTCGTCGATCATTTGTAGCGCGATCAGCACCAGTTTGGTCTGTATTTGCGTTCATTTTATGACTAACATTATTACTTTCTGAGCTCTTTCGCCGTGACGCGAAATGATGAAACATTAATATTTTTGTAATGCCTACATTCAAATTAAGCTATCAGTCATTTAAAGTATTACAACTAATTACACGGGGCGTGCACTGCATACAAGCAAAACAGCTGTGCATTTCTAAAGATTCTTGGGAAATATTAATAAGTTAAATAATCTTCATCTTTTAAAAACACCTAATCGTTATTACCAGGATTAAGTGTATTAGGTTATTTAGAAAAATTGCGAATCATTTGTGTACAACTTCACGGCAATGCTGGCAGGCAATTTGCTAGTACGTACGCGTTTATATTGTTTGATCAATCTCAACTAACTAACTAACTTACTATCACGCCGTTTCCCCGCCAGGGTAGGCACAATTCTCGCCTCATCCACATTCATACAAGCTCGCAGAACCATCATCCATTATCTGGTTCACCTGGTCGTGCCAAGTCTTCCGCGGACGTCCTATATTTCTGGTGCCATCAACACTTGCGTCACATATCTTTCTTACCATTCTCTCCTCATTCATCCGTTTCATATGACCAAACCACCTAAGTGATCCTTTCTTAATCTTACATTATTTTCTTATTTCTTCATTCTTACTCTGTCATAAATAGATTAGCAACATATACGCCTAAGTGATCTCATTTCCACTGCGTTCAGTCTACTTTCGTTCCTCTTCTGTCAGCTCCAGGTCTCATTAACATACATCAGTGTCGGTACCAGGACTTCATTGTGAACCGCTAGATTGACAAATTCCCGTTAGCTATAATTCCATTCAATGGGCCGTTCACTTTATTCCCTGCAGTGACCCTCCTTTCCGTTTCTATCGAACATACTTCCCAAATACACAATCTCATCTATTTGTTCCAAACATTCATTACCTGCAAGTATTTAGCACGGTGTCTTGCTTTCCTCCTCCTCGAAATCATCACTTTCCACTTGTTGACATTCATCATAAGGTCGCTTTCCTTGCATACATCGTTCTGTAGTTCTTGTTCATTATTCGCCATTAGTACTGCATCATCGGCGTAAAATAAACAGTATACAATCAAATCGACCATTTTTACTTCTACATTCATACATTCAAGTATATAATAATTATATACTGAACTAAATATTCTCTTACTGAACCAATGTTAATGTTTTGTTGACATCTTTACATCTGCCAATTTTCTGAATTGTTCAAACAATTTGTGCTTAATTATGTTGTCTTCGAAATGGATTGATCCTTTCTGAAAACTGCGTGCAATGGCACTTTCTACATATTTGATTTGTTTGTCAATTTATTATCTGTCAAGAGAGTGAGCTTGAATTTTTGGAATATTATTAAACTAGATTATTACAAATATTAAATTAAATATTGAAATATACTTATGGCTATGGTAGTATGTAAAGGTATTTATTTATATTTATGTATTTGAGCACTGTTAATGAAACATTTTAAATCGAAGACATTATTTTAAGTGAAATCGAAAGCAGAGCATGGTACGGAGCAATGAAAGAACTCACCCTTTTTAAAGTAATAAATTATATTATTCTTAAAATTAGAATATTTTTTTGATACCTAGTTTATCTATTGCATTGTCGGTAACAGCATAACCTAAGTTTGTGACTACTGCATTATTTAATTATACATGTTTGTTAATAAATATTCCACATCCGATTATTGAACTCAAGATTTTATAGGTAAATGGCTAAATTAAGAATTGAAAATGTTCAAAGAGAATGTACAAATCTGTACCGTTACGGAAAATCTTACTGAAGGGTCCGGTAATAGATATTGACAGTTTTTATCGTGTGATTGTTAGTTTAGTAATAAAAACACAGAGATTAAAACGTAACACATTTATCCTACACATAATGCAGTTTTCAAAAATGTTTATTTTTTTTAAATTACGTTAGACAAATGTGCCCCTTCTTGTCTCGTATTCTCGGAGCCGGTTGCGAAAAGATTGCACAGCATGGTGCCAAAACATGTGAGCCGATCGCCTAATTTCGTTGGTTACTCTGTTTCTCAACTCCTGTAATGACTAACACTTTGGACTTCGGATATCATCGTAAGAAAAAATCGCAGAAAGTCAAATCCGGAGATCACATCCGGCCAATTAACATCGCCATTTCGAGACAACGCTGAACCTCGATTATGGACCCCGTTCGAATGAATATCACAAAATCTTCTGAATACTGAAACCATATATTCAGGCCTATTCTCAAAATTGCAATATTGAAATGAAGGTGATTGTTACACCAACCCTCAAAAATAGTGTTATATTTGAATGAGAGAGAGGGAGAGAGAGTGAGATAAACGTACCATAATCTGTCAAAACTATCTGTCTATTTTTGAGGGTTGGTGTAACAATCACCTTCATTTCAATATTGCAATTTTGAGAATAGGCCTGAATATATCAAACTTATTGCACACAATATAGTACAGTACTCAGTATTCTCAATACAGCGCTCAGCTATTGCCGGATCCTGTATTTGAGATTTTTACAAAATCATGTTAAGCTTTATATATATATATAAATATATAATAATATATAAATATTTCTTCGGTGTTTCAGCATATTTTAAAATAAGATCCAACTCTTCATCCATCGTTAATACCTTTTCCTTATCGTCGATTAATGTCCATAGAATTGACTTTGGAAAAGCTTGCTCATGAGTTGTGTAGCCAAACATGAGGTTTCGTCTGAAGGATTTAAATTTGGGTCTTTAAGCGGTCTTTTTAATTTAATTGATTAAATTCGAATGCATTCTATCGTCGAGTCGTTTTCCGATGTTTTGCAGCAATTCGCTTGAAACCCGAACGGTTTCGATCCCGGGTTTCGGATCCGGGTTTTAGGGTCCAGAAACCCTACATATGGGGCATTAGTTAAGATGTATACATGTCAAAAAAATTATCTTTTTCAAACTGTCGTTTCACGAATCCATAGATGGTTCAACCCTGAACTTTTAGTTACAAAACTGGAGTATTGTTTGTTTTGTAAATCCCGCCCCTCCGCAATAGTTTTTGTCACGGAATATTGGGGTGTAGTTAACCGCATTACTAAATTACACTCGCGGTGAGCCATTTGATTTTGATCAAAACAAAAATTATATATACTAGCGTGCGTTTAATGTTTAGGCGGGAGAGGTACTCTAAAATAGACGTGATAAATTAAATTTAATATTGTAAATTTATTATGTAGGTGGAAAATTTTATGAAAGGTTAACCGTAGACACAGGAGGTGAATACTTCCATTAAATATATATAATCTTCGTATATCACTATGGCACATAATATTGTTGCAACGGCTTTATAACGAATTTTCATCCACTAACGCTGACTATTCTTAATGTCACAAATGTCAAATTCGCACTGCAGCATAAAATACACATTGTCGCGTGTATTTCGATTTCATCGACCTTGGAAGCCATGCGCTTTGCATTGCAATAATTATACTAACTAATTTACCATTGCGCTGTTTTCCCGAAAGGGTAAACAGAGAGTATAGAACGCTACACTCGTCTATAATACCATTCTTGCTTCGCCTACTTTTATAAATCTTTTCATCGATTGTTGAAGCTTTTGACAGGGTCCATTGTGGATGTCTTCTGTTTCTGTTGCCTTCAAGACTCGCCTCCTATGTTTTCTTCACCATCTTCTGCTTTCCACATCCACGTGAGCAAACCATCTCAGCGAGCCTTTCTCAATCCTATCGACTACGCTACAAAGAGCTCCCCATTCAAGATATTTTTTGTTGTTCTCTTCAATGCGTTTTCTTTACTGTTTTGTGTGTTTTATTAGATGTTTTATGTATAAACTTGGCTGTTTTATGTGTTATGTTAGATGTTTTATGTATAAACTTGGTTGTTTTATACCAATGGTTTGACCTAAGCATTAGATTTTTGTTTGTCTTACCTTTCGTTGCACTATAAAATCTGTAACTAAACTATCTGTAGGTGTACTCGCAGGCACGAGCAGGAAGATGTTTGAATGTAAACTATAATGATGTCCAGTATTCCCTCTAAGCTACTCACGAAATGTTTCCACACACTACGCAGAACACTCCGCGCATCATTCTGACAATACATCATAAGAACACATTCTTAGTGTGAAGTTGTAATTATTCAGAACGTAGGTCTGTGATATTTTAAATACTAATAAAATATATTGATTAGAAAGATTTGCATATAAAATCAATTTTATCGAAAAATATTGTTGTCACGCTACCGGAATTCGAACCTGGATTTACCAGTATTTTTCGATAAAATTGATTTTATATGTATATCTTTCTAATTAATACGTTTAATTAGTATTTTAAATATTCACGAATTGTTTTATGTATATTTTAAGGGTTTTATACCTATTGAGGTCTATTTTTTGTTTTATTGGAATGATGAATAAACACCCCCAAAATTTTCGGGTTCATTTTTGGCAATTAAATATTTTGTCCCACAGAAATATTTTATTCCGCCCGGCTATTAAAAAAATTAAGGGAGCATTGACGCTGTCTGGACTAGTTTTTATGAAACACACAGGGTACCCAGAGATAATATGTCGTTTGAAGACCTCAATAGAATAGCATGATGAGTAGTGCAGTTATTTCATACAAAACTGTTCATACAACCCAAAAAAAGACTTCCGGTACCTCAGGCCCCGCAGGCTTTTATTCTGGTTAAATTCTTGTGATGAACCATAACTCACTGATATCTGTATGTCACAATCACTTAACAGTAGTGATGGGAAAAAATACTATTCTTGACTCACCGGTGTGATTGTGATTGGTATTCGATAATATCAGTGATTGAAAACTGTGACTGTGATCAGTTTCATTGCTAATACGCATGCGCCGCACGATATCACAATACACGAAATAAATTAATAAATTTTTTAAATCACAATTTTGAGGGTATTTACTTATATTATTCCAACATAATTTGCATAGATAACATATTCTGCCATATATAATAAATATATGTTTATCTATTTAATATTATCACAAAGAGAATGAAAAGCCTTAAATGATGTTAGTTTATTTTTCTGGTCAAATTCTCAGCATTTCGGTTCAAATGTGTAAAACGTTTTTTGCAGAATTTACTAGATGGCGCTTATCACGAACGTCATTCCTTCATGAATATTTTCGTTTCATATACGCATTCGCCGAATCACGGTTCACAACCAAATATAAACAAAATAAAATAAATGAATCACGAATCACGATATTTCCTGGTTTCCAAATCACTGATGGTGAGTGTGACTCAAATATATCAGTGAACATGCCTAACGTGTAACGTGTGCACGTGCACAAGACATGAACTTTCGACTTCATTTCACATACGATTTTGTTTTAGCTTGTTAGCTTTGACTAATATTAAAAGTGTCAAATAAAAATAGTATTGAAATAGTCCGGTTGGCAACCACTGACGTCATCCAATATCAATGACACACCAGCGACTCAGGAGTGGCAATTTGCCTCTTCACTATCTCCTGTGTCGTCTTTGTGATGAAACAAGATCCCGCGCTGCCGCTTACCGCACAGAATCGAAAATATTAGTTTACAAGCCATTTATTTTTCCACAAAAGATTGCCCGCTTAAAGTACCCGTTAACACAATAATTTGTTTAAATAATATCTAATAACTCTGGAGTTTGGTAATAAATATTCCCAAAATTCACATTTCGTAAAATTTGAGATAATGGCCAAATTCGTATATAGAGAAGTATATCTCTTTATATCTCATATTAATATAGAATTTAGAATCAGAATTCAAGCATTAAAATCAAATTATACTCTACGTTTATTTTCAAAGTTGCTTATTTCCAAATCAGCTAATAGTTAGCTGAAATTTGAAAATAAATATATACAGTATTTAGACGTCATGACACATTGAAGTTACAACGAAAAATATGTTAATTAGTTACGTTAAGGTTATATTAATTGCGTAATTTTTTTCGTTACGCTACTGTGTTTACTAATTTACCATAATCTAATTGACAGTTTACGCCAGAAACTGCCGGAATTTAGTAAAAATGGTCGTTACATCTAGCGGATAAGAAAATAACTGATTCTATATGACTAAAATATATATTACATTAAAAATTGTTTTATATTTTCAGAATTTAAAAATAAATTATGTCGCTATTTAAAAATAAGTACATTATCTAAGTACTGATATTATGTTATGCCTTCAAAGACCAAGGTCAACATTTTAATATTTATCGTAGGTACCTAATCACAAAAAAAAAAAATCGGTTCAAATTAAAGTTTTAAATTTAACATATTTATTAAAAATATCATATTTTTGATGTTATTTTGTAAAAGAATATCGTTTTTTAGTTTTTACCGTGCGTTTTTATTAGAATATTAAAAAAAAAATTGTGTATGTTTGCAGAAGAGCCATAATTTCAGAAATATTTCAAATTTTGTATTATTAGCGTAAAAATACATCATCAAAATATTATTTCAACTGCCCGAATATTCCCCCAAGCTATCGAAAGTTCCAGATAGAGGTCGCGTATTTCAACCGTGAAAGCAGAGATCGAAAGTGATATAAAAATAGTTCCATTTGTGTCGGGTACCCACTTTTCTATTCTGATCTTCAATCAGAGTACAATGTTCAATTAATTTATCCAAGTGCACACTGCCACTCAGTTAACTCTGACATTGTTTTGAATTCGCAATTAACCTGTGGAACGAGTATGGAACGAACTAGTCGCCGCTTGTAATATACCGTAAAAATTCTGATATTATTGAGATAGATTTTTCCCTTTCGAAAACTTTTACTTTATTTGAATCGTAGAGACGAGAATAATTTTATTTTCTTCAAGACATTCACCAGGAATTAGAATGCGTTTGCGCACAAGTGCGTCATGTGCGATGGTGGTGTAATGGTCAGCATAGTTGCCTTCCAAGCAGTTGATCCGGGTTCGATTCCCGGCCATCGCACTCAATTTTTTTTTATTATTTTATTTTTATCTGTAATGATTTATTTAGATTATTATTTATAATTTACAGTACATACATAAAATATTTATTTAACTGGAGGTAGGTGATAAAATGAAAGAAGGGTTCCTTCGATAATCGTATGTTGTGAGGTACAAAGTGGTGTATAGAAGTTAGCGTAGGTAGAAAAGCGGGTCAGAGCGGTCGAATTGGACCGCGGCAGATCGGGACTCGTGTCGGATCGAGCGCTGGGGCGAGACTGGCCGCGACTTCTCTCGGCAGCAGCCTGGCCCCCAGGTCCAAAAGTCAGCTGGGAGCGACAATTATGGCGATGGATTTGAATTGCCGCCCTCACATAACCATAACACGACACAAGGCAAACATAGTATAATAAATATTAAGCATGTAAATAAATTGTTTGATTTTTTATAATAGTATATTTATCATCATTTAATATTTTACAATATTTTTTCTAATTCCTTTGTGGCTACGCCTTTTTTGAAACGAAAATTTAATATGCAATTTTTTTTGCAAAAAATATCGGAAGATGCAGTACATTTATTTCATTTTGATTCGACTAATTATTATCAATATCGGGAGATATGCATTGAACATTTTCTTCGGTCGTTAACTATACTATAATATTAAAGAGTTATACATAAGTAGAAAAAATAACGCATTAATAAGTCATTCAAGAATGAATAATTTATATTACCTTTATTTATGTAAAAATTTAATTAAAATAATTTACATTCACAGCACATTTTTACTTGTTCTAGTGTTTCGCATATATTTGATACACACTTTAAGTGGCAGTATTATATAATATATATTGTATTCAATAACGTTCTATCGATGTATATAAAAAAACTCCCACTTAAAAATAGTAGCTAATTCATGAAATACTAAAAAAACTAAAAATGACTTATTTGTTAGTTACGATACTTTACGTAAGAGCGGTCGGTTTTATTTAAAATATTTCAAAAAATATTGTTTCTAACACTTAATTCTGAATACGCCACGATTGACTAAATAATATTTTTTTTATATAATAGCAATCAAAGCTATAAATATATTATTATACAAAAAAATATTTTTAAAGTATTATTCTAGAGTAATAACTTCGACCCTGACCCTTCTTATAGATCCGAGAAGTAAACCCTTATTTTCTTAAAGAGAGTAGGTACTGTGACATCTCAAAAATAAAATTCTGTCCTGAAAATATTTTATCCTCGCATAACTCTGAAAATTGAGCTGATGGACTGTGCCTACGTGTAGTATATCAAACGATTCCGTTCCTAGTGAGGTATATATTGTAGAATTTAAAAAGCAGTACGTGCTTACAATAGTCATATCATATTTAAAAAAATATATAAATTAAGTTCATATACAGGGTGGCCCAATAAAAGTGAGAACATCTCGTAACACACGAGTTATTTCAAAACACAATATAATTAATTGTAATTCTTAATGTAATTTTTTTTGCACAATATTTAGATAATCAGAAACCATCAAAACACCCCATATTGAATAATTTACTGGGTTTAAATCTGGGCTGTTCGGTGGCCACATGGCTGGCTCGATGAAATTAACATTCTCACGACGAAGAAAGTTGATTGTATTTCTGACTGTGTGAGATGGAGCTCCGTCCTGCTGTAATGTCCACTTATGCTGTAATGTCTAGCTATACTCCAGGCTTTGTTTTGAAACTCTTTGATCATTCTGGGCAACAATATGAAAAAACCAAATATAAACAATGGGAATTAATAATCAAAGATGGCGACCAGAAATTTTCGAAATAAAACGTAATATAGGTAAATAGGTAAGTAAATTAGTAAACTATTTAAGCTATTGTTGATATAGTTAAATTAATTTTGATGTAATTATATCACATTTTACGAAATGTTCTCGCTTATATTGGGCCACCCTGTATATTGTTACAGATTAAATAATAGAATCACAGACTAGTAAATTAATAGACATGATATGAAGTGAGAGTGAGAGGGGTTTGGAACATTATTGCATATTATATTGCCAACGTTTAAATTTTTGTTCCAATCGAGTCATATTTCAAAAAAAAAGTCGCGGAGCTCTTTGACTGCGCGAGTGGCACCAAAGTGATCACGTGGGAATTTGCGTTTGTTCATGTCTATTTATTTGATGGTCTATAGAATAGATATTGCATTAGACCAAATGGCTATACGAAATCTGGTAGAGAAATTATAAATGTAAATAGATACATATTAAGGAAAAAATAATGTTTTTAGTGAAACAAATTAGATATAAGTAAATCTACAATAAATCCCGGGTAAAGCCGGGGACGGACCGCTATTATTAACCCTTTGACAAATACAATGCACATGTTCTGTTAACACGCCGGTGACGTACGACACACGGCATCGCTTTTTTTGTGGACGCTGTGATAATATACGTTTGTAACATATTTAATGTTTGTAGAGACATCTCTAGAGTAGACGGCAAAACAAAGTGTACAAAATAAAAAACGCCAAACGGAATTATCCCACGCGTGCGTCAATTTTACTAATGAAATTTGTTTATATTATTAGGTATAAGCTCATTTCTCACTTTAAATGATAATATAACAATAAAAAAGAACTACGAACAGATTAGAGTATGCATTTAGGTTAAACTTAAAATAATAGCAGACCTGGAGCCTAGACTTCTCGAGCCGTCGCGACAATGATCGCGATCGTGAATCCCTTATGGCAGCCGAGCACAATCGGATCTGTCAACATTTTTTTATATAGATAAAACAGTGTTTTTTGGCCTATTTTTTTGTCTTTTCTTTTGCGTCGCTTTTTCCCCTCCCTCTCAATTGCGCCTCGGGCAATGCTATAAATCAATCACTCACTAGTTCGCTTCTGGTGGTTTGATCATCCATTATTCATTAAATGTATACACTCAAGTGTAAGAATAGAATAAAGAAATATAAATCAAATTTCATTACATTATACATTCAGTTGTTTGCTACTCGTTAGAGTTGATTCAGGTGCCCAGTTGTCATTCAGCGCCATCGAGGTTCTCATTTTTAACGTTATTTTTGGTGACTTAAATACATCAGTTCTTTAAGAATAATTGATTAATTTAGTGGAAAAAAATTATAACTTGTGATTGATATTCAACAGGATGTATTACACAGATGTATCTAATTATATTATGTATTGCGCTTCGTCGTTATTGGATCTGGATCTGTATATATATATAAATCAGTGTCATTGAAAAATACCAATGTAGTCTTAAAAATACCAAAATACGCTAAATGGAAGTACAGATTAGCAAAAAATGATAATAATCATTAATATTCATTTACAGTCATGTTTTTATTATTTTAGTATTAGAAAATATTATACATTTTAAAATTATCACTAGGATATATATATATATATATATTTCATTTAACATTTATTTCTTCTCTATGAGAGTAGGACTCGGATTATATACGAGATTATTTATGATTCAGTTAGTCAGTGTATATATTTTTTTACTTCAGATATATGTCTATTATTTTTGGTACTTTCAAATTTGTGAAAAGTTGTATGCGAGCCTTATTTTTTTGTGTGCGCTATGATACCAATCGCGTGCGCGCGCATAACCGCATACCTTATTGGGAACATTGAATAT